>QANT01005500.1:0-72038 GCA_003254885.1 Purshia tridentata
TTTCATAATTTTTAAAATTAATTCATATTAATTATTTTAATTTGAAGAGATAATATGAGTCAAAATTTAAAAAAGTCTATTTTTTGGACCTCAATCTAAAAAATTGGATTTAAGTCTTAATTTAAATTTCTATAAGGTTTTAGTCCAAATGACCCTTCAAAATTGGACATATTTCTAATTATTCATTTTTTTTATTCCAAGGTTTTGGGCTCTTAAGGCTGTATAGCTGCAACAATGGGCTTTCCCTTGCTCCTTTTTATTTTTGGGAAGTATAATTATTGTGGTCCAAATGAGGCCCATACTCGTGACTCCTTCTTTGGTTGAATTGGACCATAATCTTAATGGTTAATGCACATAGTTTTCTCATGCTTCGAGTTGCATGCAATTTGAATTTGACAAGCTATATTGATTAAAGTGACTTCAATTTAGGCTAAATCTATAGCTAAGCGCCAACTAAGAGCATTCGCAATGGTTTATTTTGGCATCTACTAAATTAAATTACAATTTTACTTGCAATGGTACAATTTAATAGTTATAATTTTCTTAAAAAAATAAAAATTTGGGACGTCGTTGAAATAAAAAATTAAAAGACGTGTATGTTTCTTTCTCTTTTAAAATATATGATTGTTGGTGACATGTGTCACCCACTCATTTGTCTTCTATTTTCTCTCTTATGCAAGTTTATGTAACATATGAGACTTTTGTCTGATATTATTTCAATTCAATAGAGAGTGCTATTTCATGCGCTCTCTATTGCAATTGCATCAAATACAATGAACTAACCTACACCATTGTAAGTGAATTTTAATCAATTAGTTAAATTTCATGCAATAAAATTGCAATGAACACCACCATTGTGAATGCTCTAACAACTTCATCCCACCCTATTTTTGTTATTTGTCACAAATTGTTTATGCCTCACACGTACTCATACCACTTGTGCCTACAATCATCACTCTTCACATGTGATAGCTTCCTAGAACCTTTCTATTTTTGAAAGAAAAATAATATTAGATGAATGATATTTTCTTTTTTTGGTTGATAATTGAGTACATTATATGTTATGATAGTTTATTGAGAATTAAGGCCACAAAAATTGACACAGTAACCTATTCCATCAAACTTTATTCAAAGCATTAAAATACAGTGTTACTGATACACAAATAATTGTCGACGAGGCAAGGAGAAGCACCACCACTAAAGTGCGCTGGGGGTGTATGCGTACTGCCAAATGTAGTAGTGTGTAATAATTAATAAATACAGTAATTGGCCCATCTATTTTTATTCATAAGCTCAAGTTGATCAACTCAACCACGTCCCATTTCGCGCTTTTTGTTTTCTCAGCCAGGCCTATTCATCTCCCACAAACCACAGTCACAGTACGGTACTCTCTCTCTCTCTCACACACACACACACACAGACCCTCAGACCCACTGATTTCTCTATTGCTTTGGATTCTACATAGAAAGTGATACAAAATGCAATGATGGATGTGTCTGAATCGTATGGTTTGATTAAGATGACGAGCTTCGGAGCTTGGCTTTTGCTAGCTAGTTGCAGAGTTTCATGAATTCTAGGGTTTTAATGTAAGGAACTGTTCCAATGTGCTTGATTTGGCTGAGAAGAACACTTTTTGGTTATTAAAATAAAAAGAAAAATGGTCTGTGCGGTTTATATCTATGCTTTCCTTTTTTTAACGTAGTTTTTGGATGGCCTTTTTCTTTGTTTATTTTTTGTTTTGAAACTTTGGATGCTTATTTCTGTAAGCTATTTTGTATTTATTGGGTTTTCTCGTTGCACAAATTATAGTATGAATGGGTTTTCTTTTTACTCCTGAATATTCATTTATTTGTTTCCTAATTAGCATTTTCTTATATACGCATTGCTTTACATTTCTTTTTGACGCAGTATTATGAAAGATTTTCTGAAAGAGTCTTTTTTTAAGATATAAATAATAGTACAAATTACCTGTATCATAGTGTCCTCTAGTTGGACTTGATGATAGCACTTGAACCTAATCTAAGTATTAACTTTATCATATTACTGAATAGAAAATATGTATAAGATTTATATATAAAGGGTATGGTCCAAGCTCACATTATCAGTGAGGTCTTAAAATGTTGTTGATTGAATTTGCATAACATACAATAATTGCATGCCATGTGTTTGAAGCATGTCCCTCATATGTTCAAATTAACTAAGAATTTAAACTCAGCTTCTCTAAAACCGTATATTAATTGGTTTCTGAACTATTTTATGGGAACACATTTTGTATTTTTTTTTTCTCACTGAAGCTGTCTTATGATGCTTTTCAATTTGCAATGTTTATTCTTATGTTGTAGGCTTTCCATTTTATCTTGTTTTGCTCGTATTTGTTCCATTTTATTCTTATTAAAGAAACACGATGATGTGATTGACCGACTTTTATTTTGTTACCCATTCAAGCATAAATGAGGAATTGAATTTCAACTAATTCTGTCTTTCTGCTTATAATATGTTTAGAAAGTATATAAATTTTTTGAAAAGAACACAAAAAAGGATTAAGAACTAGTACACAGGAAGCATAACACTTATGCCTTCTTTCTCCACATGGCATTGCTAAGTTTCATTCGTTGGTGGTATACTAGTACATGGGAATCATATAACACATATGCCTTAAATCTCCACGCGGCAGAGCTACGTTTCATTCATTGATGGTATACAAGTGCATGGGAATCATATAACGCATATGCCTTGATGTTCCACGCGGCATTGCTATGTTTCATTCATTGGTGGTATACTAGTGCATTGGAATCATATAACGCATATGCCT
Source organism: Purshia tridentata (assembly GCA_003254885.1). Lineage (NCBI taxonomy): Eukaryota > Viridiplantae > Streptophyta > Magnoliopsida > Rosales > Rosaceae > Purshia > Purshia tridentata. Next base: position 2,813 of record QANT01005500.1, read on the forward strand.
TTATGTTCCACACGGCATTGCTATGTTTCATTCATTGGTAGTAGCCTGCCTGTGTTGTATCACATATATGGCTCTTGTTCTGGGCAGATGACTTTTATTTCTTATCCAGGTTTATGATATATCCTGTTTGAATCTGAAAATGGGGGCTGGGAGGAAGACACAGACCTTTAAAGTTAATACAAGTGCGACTTCCACTGCAGACCTGACAGGCTACTCCACATCTTTAAGAAATTTGAGGAAGAATCACCTTGGTGGAGTCATATTTGGTTGCAGGAATATCACAATGAAAGAATGCCTATCTAAACAACTGTTTGGTCAGTGTTATAAACTTTATTGCATGATTTGCTCCTTCTTTTTGCATTTCCCGTTTTCAGATTTTAATTCTGTTCTGTGTTATTTTTTAATATTTAAATCATTATTCTAGTAATATTTATTATTGAAGTGCATGTTCACCAATTTTTCCTTATCTATGTTATAAATGCATTGACATCTTCATGTTAAATTCCCTTAAATAATCCCCATAAAATTGTAGGCAGTTTGATTGGGTATGCAAAACTTACTGAACTTATTTTTTTGTTGCTTTTGTTCAGTAATAGTGCTGATTTTTTTGTTTTATATTTAGTTATGGTTCCGTGAACTCATGGGATGTATTCTCAAATTTTCAGGCTTACCAGCTCCACATTTCTTATATGTAAAGAATATTGATCCTGGCTTGCCACTGTTTCTTTTCAACTATAGTGATAGGAAACTTCATGGAATCTATGAGGCTGCTAGCCCTGGTAGAATGAATATTAACCCATATGGATGGACTACTGATGGTTCAGAGAGGACGCAATATCCTGCACAGGTAGTAGATAAAAGTTTGTCATAATTGGTGTAATTGTCCTGAGTAATAATTTCATCTTAGACACACTGAAGCTTATACTGATATTTTTATTTTTTCTACCTTAAGGTTCAGATTCGTGTGCGGCTGCTGTGCCAACCACTGCTCGAGAGTCAGTTTAAACCGATAATTGCTGACAACTACTACACTCAGAATCACTTCTGGTTTGAGCTTGACCATGCTCAAACAAGTAAGCTGATGTCTTTGTTAGCATCTTTAGCAGTTGCTCCAAGTAAATCTGTACCACAGAATACAGTGAAGTGGAGAACTGATTTTCCAGCTCTTCCCTCACATGACCGAGTAGAGGAACCTGACTGGGTTGAACCACTTATTTCAGAGGCTGAGCTATTGAACAATTCAAGTCTGAAATTGGATTCTACAACCTTAGTTGGAAGCTACGATCCATTCGAAGGTCAATTAGATGTGAAAGAGGTTGAACAAGAGGAGCAGGACCTTGTATACATGAAACTGAAAGAGTTATCTCTTAAACATAATTTTAACAGTGAAGGTCAAAACATCTCTTTGTCAGGAGATGGCGAAGATGGGAGTGTCATAAATGAAATGACCTTGGAGAACAATGGGAATCCAGGGGAACCACTGGGTTTAGAGGAGAAGAGGGTAGGGAGTCCTTGCTTCTCTTCTGCGTCAAAGAGTGGAGAGAGTCCTCGGTCTTTGTCTGGGCATCAGTCAGTCATAGCCAAGGTAAATGATTATTTTAGTAATCCATAAATATAAAGTATAGCTCTTAGTTTTCGTTTATTTGCAACCATTCTCTTATGCATTATTATATTTGTACCAGTTGATTGAAGAGGTGGACGAGCTAAAGGCTTTTAAGGCAGAACAAACTAAGAAGATCAGTTATTTGGAGGATAAGCTGGTACTTAATACAATGCTATGCTTGTTAAACATTGCCATATATTTGTTTCTTTACCTTGTTTCTTCTGCCGAGTCATCTAAACAAACTTAAATAGCATGCATAGCATTTGCTCATCACTGACACTGAATTGGTCCATGGCATTTTGATTGCCATATAAAAAAAAAACCATTATTTTGGGACTAAACCAATTATAGTAGTGATTATCTAACAAAAATTCAATATAAAATATTGATAATTGCATATTAGTGGCATTTTGCTTTTCCTTGTTAGTTTCTTCATTCAACAATAACAGAAAAGTTGGATTTTTCTTTTGCTAGAACAGAAAATTCAGAATTAAAATGGTCTAAAGAAAGGTTTCTTTTGCACATCAAAGTCATATTATGAGGCATTAAATACATGATGATTGAAAGCAACCTATAATACTTGTTTTATTTTTGCTCTTGCCAAAAAGCCAAGAAAGGTGTAAAGGTCTTATTTATATCTCTAGACTTTAAACTTTGTGCTTTAGTCCTTCTCTGTGAAACCATATCAGTCATTCATACCTCATGAACTGTCTATAGCAAACGGCACATTGACTTCATCTATTTTATTCCTTGTTTCTTCCTAAATAAGAGTTCTTCTATGCTGAAATTTCAGGAGCTAGCACAATTAGAGATTCAACGGTTAAAAGTTTGTATGAAGTATGAATCTGAGTCTGCACCTTCCATGGCAGATATTGATGAGACAGTTACTGAATCATGTGATATGCTGCATCTGGATCCTAATGAGTCAATGTATCTAGCTGGAGGATATGATGGTGAATCATGGCTATTGGCATTAGATTGTTATTATCCTTCTCAGGATGTGATAAGATCTCTTAGACCAATGAGCTCAGTTCGTTCATATGCTTCAGTTGCTCACTTGAATGGTGATCTTTATGTAATTGGTGGTGGAAATAGTCATACATGGTTCGATACAGGTATTGGTCTTGCTCAATTTTAAATTTACTTCTTGACTGAATTGATCTTTTCCTAACTTTTTTGGTCATTCTTTGAAGTTGAATCATACTGCCCTGCTGATGACCAATGGAAGCTTTGTCCTTCTTTGAGAGAGAAAAAGGGAAGCTTAGCTGCAGCTACTACAAATAACAAAATTTTTGCAATGGGTGGTGGGAATGGAATTGATTGCTTTTCAGATGTTGAAATGCTTGATTTAGATGTCGGGCGATGGATCCGCACACAGTCAATGCTGCAAAAGGTAATATATATTAATATATATGTTTATTTATTTATAAAGGCTGCTTTACAAATTCTCTTTGTATGCATGATGATAATTGTTAATTGCTGTCTTCTATTAGTTTAAACATGAAGGCCAATCACGGAATTTTCTCACTTGAATCTTGAAGTTCAAGCTTCTAAACATAGCTCAGGAAATGAAAAATTGATAGTAGGCTGAATTTAAAACTTTTTCTTGTTTTTCATGTTCATAAATCTTCAAAGTTATCTGTGTATGAGCAAAGGAAAAAAAAAAAAAATTCTGTGAAACATATTATTAGATTTTGAAGAAACGCAGATTAATCGTCAAAGCTATCCTGATTTCAACATATTTCTTCTCCTTGAGGCAAAACCCCTTTTCTATGATCTGTTCCTTGAACAAATTTTCTACCTCATGGTTCCTGATCTGTGCTGCTTTTGTTGTTCCAGCGTTTCGCTCTTGCTGCAGTGGAACTCAATGGTGTGCTTTATGCTACTGGAGGGTTTGATGGGAATAGTTATTTAAAGTAAGATATTACCCCTTTTCTATTTATTTATTTTCTCCACGGGTAGAATATTGGAGATCTGTAGTCAACACTATATGCATGAACTGCATGTATATTCATATATATGACTTGAAAATGTTCATATCTCAGGTCTGTTGATAGATTTGACCCCAGAGAACACAGTTGGACCAGAATTGTATGTATGAATTCGAACAGGGGTTGTCATTCATTGGTTGCTTTTAATGAAAAATTGTAAGTACATTTCTCTCATTTGTTTCGATCGGCATCTCAACATACCCCCATGATGACCTTAGACATTGATTAAATGCACTTGTACACATATTTTGGTATTATAGCTTGGTATACCTTAGACATTTAGCGTCGTTTCTTAGTTCTGCTTGATCTATCAGATATACTTGGTTTGATCATCTCTTGCACACAAAAGAAAACCTTCAGAATGTAAGAGAATTAGTGTTTTGGTTGATGTGGCTCTGATCAAATCCACCCTTCAATTTGAAAAGAAGTACCGAGTATCAATGAATCAAGAGTTATAAACTGGTCATTAGGCTTCAACTGCAAGTTTCACATCTCTTTTGTTGAATATTGGTGTTTAATTTATTATTTTGATTTCCTTCACATTCATTATCATGGACATTTACTTTTGTAGGTATGCTCTGGGCGGTTTCGATGGAACTACAATGGTCTCGAGTGTTGAAATTTTTGATCCAAGGCTTGGTTCATGGATGCCAGGGGAAGCAATGAATCACTCCAGGGGATATTCAGCTGCTGCCGTTGTGAATGAATCTATCTATATAATTGGAGGTGTGAAAGATGGTGACAGCATAGCAGAGACGGTAAGTTACATTTTGCCATGCTTTCCTTCGTATGGACACACACTTTTGTGGGTAATATAACAGTTGTATATAATGAACAATGAATGGTAGGTTGAATGCTACAAGGAGGGGCAAGGTTGGCAAGAGATGAACGCAAGGGCCATTAGTAGAAGGTGCTTCATGTCGGCCATTGCTTTTTCGACCTGATGGTGCAATCTTACATGCTGTTAATATCTAGATAAATGAAAGTCTTTTTGTCATAAGACCCGTTAATAGCAAGAGCATGTATAGGGGAAGGTCTTTTCTTAACCAAAACGAGAGTAATGACCCAAAAAAAGTGGAAGGTCTTTTTGTTTATTGAAGATATGCTGGTGTATCGGGTTGGCCTGCTAAGCACTGGGCTCTTAGTATAATTGCATTTCATGGGCTAAAAAATGTTCTTGTAAATCATGGTCAGTATTAAATAGTGATTTTCAAATCTTGAGGCTAAGCTTGATTCTCTAGGGCAAGACAGTGAAGAAGTTTTTGTGATTCGACATTGTGCTTGGGGGGATTTCAACTTTGTTCAATCCATCAATTATCTCTAGCAGAAATATCGGATGTTATAATCACAATGTATATTTCTTCAATTGACTGAAAAATAAAAACAACCCAATCATCTGTTTATTCACCCAAAAAATAACAAACCACTCAATCTTTTCCGACCATAGAAAAATAAACTTCCCTTTCTTGGCAAAGATATGTTAGCTCATGCCTTGGGCCCCAACGTTTGTCCGAGGAGACATCTTCATCCTCAGACAAACATTCCACACAAATACAGACCCTAATTGTAAAAGAAAAGGCTTTTGGAGTTCTGTAAAACGGTACAGTTAACGTTAATACTCTGATGTCATCACGCCCTCCAAAGAGATTTGAATCCAAAAAGGCAAACTGAGTTGACTCATTGTTTCCATCTACAGCCATCTTCACCCACAATCTACTTTCAGCCAAAATGTTATGAAGAGTGATCTGGCATTGTATACCAACAGGCAGTCCTGAGACAAATGGAACAGGATTTTCAGAGTCATTATCGGGTATCTCCAGCTCTGCCTTTATGTGCTTGAGTCTACCACACAACACGAGCTGCCTGAGGGAGAAACTTTCAAGTACCCTTCTAAAAAGAAGGGGATTACAGGAAGCTCCATTGAGAGAGGTACCAATTTCAGATGATAGTTTTCCTACTTCAATTATAAACTTGGATGGTTCAACAGATATGAGAAGAGAATCCACCTGTGACATTGTACGAGAGAGCTTTCTTAAAGTACCAAGCTGGCAGCAAATTTCAACTTTTGACAATTTGAGCGTACAAGTCACAAGTATCAGCTCCAAGATATACAGCTCCTCTTCTTTGGACAATCTTATAAATCTACTTCTCAGGTCTCTAAGCCTCGTGTCTAGCTTTCCCAATACAAAGTCCAATTCTGCCATACCAGAAGGAAAATTTCTTGAAGGCAGGAAGTTCACCCATGCCTTTGCAAGCAATTTCATTATCTGGATGTATTGCAGTGTAAAGGCAAAAACACCAGCCGATGAAAGCGAGTCAGAAGTCAATGTTGCCAACTCTTCCCTGCAACTTCTGCATGAGACCATTTTCAAAAATAAATAAAACAAATAAGCAGTTGGAAAAGAAAAGTATGTATTGAGAAGTTCTGAACAAATATGGCAATCAACTAATAAGCATGAAACAGTGAAACAGGTGATTATGGGGAAAACTATGGTACCACCTCAAAGTCCTCTGTACTTCACTCGTGAATCCTGATCGTACAAATGGCCAAATGTCCTTCACCTTCGCAAGAATAACGTTCACTGACTTGGTCACTTCATCATGCACCTCTACCTGGTATTCTACAAGCGAAGGTCCTACCTCCCTTGGCTCCTTAATTATTGGAGACAAAACTTCACAGGTTCCATCTCTCTTTTGTTGCAATGGCATTGCAATGGAACCAATTATCTCAGTACTATTACAGGTTGAAACATCACCCTTATGTAAAGACAAGCATGGCTCCCCCGCTTTGAAGTCAAACTCTATGGCATCCAGTCCTGAAGATCTACTACACTGAGACAAGTAAGCGAAAAGGCTATTTTGATTCATAATGTTACTCAAAGCATGAGAAATCCTTCCCAAGTACATAACTGCATAAGAAAATATTATAGGTGGAATACTGCAATCACGTTCTTGAGAAAGCGGAGCTGAGATGGCCAGAACCAGCAAGGCGGCCACTTTCACGCTATCAAAGCCCAACTTGCCATTAGACATTGGCTCCATCTGATAGAACAGGTAGAGAAAGGAAAAATTTTATCAACTTGCAAATAGAAACTACAAACAACACAAATGGAAACCAAGGAAAACATAAGAAACAAAATCGACAATTTCAACCCATTTATAGATATAAGGTAATTTCCCAAAGCCTGTAGTAAAAAAACCAAAGATAGCAAAGCATGATTCAGTATTCTCTTTGGTGCTGTTCTCTGCCATGATTTCAAAAGTCTATTTAGTTTGCTGAAGGTGGCATCAAATTAAAAAGCTTTATTAAATAGAATTTTATTTCACATTCAGCTCACAACCTATCATATGATGAATCATGCTTCTTGTTCATTTGAATAGACCCTGTCAGGAATGCTTCTTTAGTGTCAGTACTCAGGATTGAAGGCGGTGGTGTTTATTTCTTTTAAGGGTCCTGCAATAGTATATAACTATATATGGAAGCATGCTAACCTGTGGATAAAACTCCTCAATTATGCAGACTGCAAACTTTCCATGATTTCGTCCAATATGAAACATTAGAGATAATACATCTGCTTCATCCTGGAAATGAGTATGTTGAATTAGCTGAGGTAAGAGAAAAGAATAACATATTCAAATGACCAAATTCACTCCCTCCTACTAATTTGAAAAATAAAATCTGCAAGTTTGATCAAGAAAATATCAATGGAAAGCATACCCGAGGATATATTTCCAAACTTTCTAGAAGGGCATGGATGGTTAATCTGAACATTTCTAAATCTGGAAGCTTCGCCAATTTAAGTATGTTCTTTGCAGCAGATCTTACAAGGGTATTACTGTCAACCAGAGTGCCAAGAAACTGAAAATCAAATAACAAAACAATATTAGGCAGCATGTACTTAAGTCATCTCTTGAAGTTACCTGGTGTAAAGAAATAAAAGTTACCTTTTTTTAACAATTTGACCTAGGAACATACGATATCCAGTAAAGAGAAGCATTTCAATGACTTCTGCCACCTCATAGTATAAAATGTGTTTTACATTCATAAACAGCAAGTAAATTGCATTCATCAGATATTGATTCATGTGGTATGTTTTGGAATTATGTATAATTTGAAGATTAGTTACAGGATTCCAAATCATACCATATGCATGTGTGTTTCTTGCACCTTCAGATGGTCAAAGCTAGCCATTTGATACATAGTTTCAAATGCTTGTAACCTAACAATTATTGAATCATCATTCAGTACACCCATCAGTAGGTTTAAGGCTTCTCCAGCAAACTTGGCAGAGAGTATGGTCAGTGTACACAAAGAATGACATGCAGCTACTCGCACCTTCAGATTGATCACAAACAGTTTTCAGTTAGAAAGTATGCATATGATAAAGTTCCCTTGACGTGAGAGTATAAAAATTTACCTCATGGAATTCATCCTCAAGTCCATGCACTAAAGCTCCAGCAGCACTTGACCCTGAGACTTCTAATTGTTCATCAGAGCAGTGAGCAATAGATTTCTTTCCCTTATTGATCACCAGGACTCTCTTTGACAGGGTTTGCAAAAGAATGTCCTCAGATACCATTGCTATCTTCCCAATGGCATAAAAAGCTTCAACCCTAACCTCCATGCTCATGTCTCTTACCACTGAACAAAGCTACAAACATACACAATGCACGAGACATCAGTGTAGGAGCTCTACATGATGCTTTTCAAAAATTTAAGACTCTCATTGACCCAGATCGATAGGAAGAGAACGTCCTACCTACCGTATCACAATGCAGGGTGAAAGGGTGGTGATTTCCTTAGTGGTCTCCTAGAGAAAATTTGACTTGAACAGATTAGTAAGACTATCTGGCCAATATATATAACTTGATGACACAGACATCTAAAGGGAAGAGTTTATAACTTGATGACAGTAGAGACCAAAACGCATAAAGCAATGCCAGGATTAAAGTAGACTCAATTAAATGGGTCAAATTGTCTTTAATATTCAACTAATAAGCAATTACGGGCAATATAATACTAATAAGCAATTACTTTGACAAATACTTCATCGGACCAATACGCCTTTGTCTCCGAATTGCAAGTGACAAGCATTTCACCCCACGAACACACCTGTGTATTCATTCATAGTGTACAAAACATAAAGCACGTTAGCACATAAAAATTAAACCCCGAGATAAAGAAGCAGTGAGCTGTTGTAATGGCACTGATTAACAAAGCTCACCGCCCGAATTGCAGAGGATCGAACGCAATCTTCCATGTCATTTAGAAGCTCAACGGCACGGAAGTAGCACCCTGCGATCATGTCACGTTCGTCAAAAACACCGGTCTTGCTCAAACCAACGAGTCCGTCCAATGCCGCTTTCCTCACGTACGGATATGGATCCTTCGTAAACCCTAGAAAGAGACTGAATAACAAGTAAGGCCGTACACCGAACCTCTCGGCGTTTCGGAGAAGCCATGGCCGTTCAGCTGGAGATGGACTGAAACAAAGCGAGGCGAATAACCGGTCATCCAGCTCTTCGATGGCGGGGGCAAGGGCTCGGTTGTGCTCTGCGATCGAAGCCAGTGCATCGAGCGAATCGGCGGCGACGCGGGTCGACTCGGTGGAGAGGAGCAAGTGGGAACGGACAGAGTTGAATACGGGTACTGAGAGGTGGAGGTGTCGCGAGGCCAGATCGGAGAGGAGCTTGAGAGTGTGGTGGAGTGCGAGCGGGTCGCGACTGAATTGAAGCGAGCGAGTTAGGGTTTCGACGATGGAAGAGATTGTGGTAGCGGGAGTTGAGGGGTTGATGATCAAGGACCTCAGGGAAGCTAGGGTTTCAGGGGAGAGAGGTTCATTGGCTGAAATTGTGGGGAGGTTGAGAGGGTGATGGCACGTGAGGAGCACGTGTTCCTCCATTGCAGAGGTCGAGCTTGGTTCTGCTACACTCCCGTGTTTCAAAAGGAAAAAAACCCCGGGAACACACAAAGGGGATCAAAACCCGCCTTCTTTTTTTGGTGTGTGTTAGAAAGAGGTTTATGGAGGAGAGTCAAAACCCGCCTTTTTAGTAACAGACTTGGGCCGGTTAATGGGTTATGTCTTTTGGGTGCGATCCAGTAATTCAAGTAGCATTGTCCAGCTCATATGTAATCTTTTTGGGCCCAGTCATATAGTGGAGCTTGGTTTTTGCCCTGACTATCAACCACTCTAATTTCTTTCCAATTTTTCTTGTAAAACCCCTTTAATTCTCTAAGAACAATTTTCTGGTCACCCTCAAGGTCCATCCCACCCCTCGATTTTATAATTTCGATAATGTTGACGCATAATCGAAACCGTTCATATTTTAGATCACCTATTATAGATCATCTATGCAAAAAATCAACTCAATCGGAAATCATTTGATTATAGAATTGTTGTCAATTAAATAGAAAAAATTAACGGTTTAGTCAAAAAATCACTCTTTAATTCGGAACCATTCATTTTTTCTCTTTAATTGACAACAATTATATAACCAAATGATATCTGATTGAGTTGATTTTTTGCATAGATGATCTATAATAGGTGATCTAAAATATGAACGGTTCCAATTATGCGTCAACATTGTCGAAATTATAAAATCGAGGGGTGGGGTGGACCTTGAGGTCACCCCTTGGGGTGACCCAAATATTTTTCATTCTCTAATGGGCGATTGTCTGATTCTAATGGTCCATGGGCATAAAAATTGGAAAAAAAAATAAAGTTAATTAATTATTGTTATTATTTATTTTTTAAGTTGAAAGATAAGAGATTGATACATATTAATTTTCAGTCAAATAATGTTAAAATTTGTTACATTTAAAAACAAAATAAATTAATAAGAAAAACCAAAAAAATGGTAGTAATATGGTATATAACTCAATATTTAATAACAATGTTGTTTTCACATCACATGACACCATTGTTGGCATGAACAACACCAAACAAAAAGTCTTTATGTATATTTTATTAACAATGTTATACTTACCACATTTTCATACCATATTTTTATACTACCTTACTTAGTAATTTATATGACAATTATATATTGGACATTAAAAAAAAAACATAAAAGTAGAAAAAACTATGTTTATAATAATACTCAAGATGGTATAATGAATGTTATATAAAAATATGATAAAAATAGTATTATTGATATTTTATTTTGCTTATAATAAGAGCATTTGTTGTTGTGATTGTGGAAATTAGAGAAGATTATCAACTATAATTAATGCTCTATTTATAATGGAATGTTGGGTAGTTACAAGCCCATAATTAAGTGTGAAGGATTAGCTTATTTATAAACACATGTTTCCGATCCACAAAATAAAATTATATATTTGATATGATATGAGTGCGCGTGGTGTAGTACTTGAAAGCAACGAGAACCATTTAAAAAAGGTTGGCAATCTTCCTCTAATTCTTACTCTATGGAAAAGTTTAAAGTCGCTGGTGCAAAATAACTAATTAAAAAACTTATCCAAAACCATAAGAGAATGATAAGAAAATGATGTTTACATTACACCCACACTAAAAAGAAGAGCATATGTAACCAAAAATAAAAAGAATAAAACAAAGAAGGGCGCCACTTTGCTGGAAATTAATACACTGTTCTAACATACCCTATCTTTTAATTGCTAAGAATGTATAGAAATATCGACAAATTAATGATTTAACTTACAATTTAATTCATATTAATATAATAAAACGAATTAAATAGTACATAACGAATAGTACCTATCTATCCAAGCATAAACAAAGAAAAATAATCAGTTGTAAAATCCTAATCATGGGCCCGAATTACACCAATTGCTGAAGTCAACTTGTGAGTCTTATCACAAAACTAGTTTATGCAGGCCTGGCTGCTCCTATAGGTTAAAAATTTTAAGGAGCACCTTATAAGTTGAGAATCTAGCTTTACTAATCACTCCATTGTATATGAATTGGATGAAAATGAGTTGCATCTCCCCATTTCATTATATAAAAAAAGTTACATCTTTTCATTCATTCACATATATATATATATATTGTAATTAACAGTTTGATAACAACAAATAAAATACACATTTAATAAAATAAAGACAAGTCAAACTCTTAACGATAAGTGTGTGAACAAAATACATATTGTTACCATTTAATTAAACTTATAAGCGCCCACATGTATAGAAATTGAGTCATGCATACTCATCATTAATAACAACTACTAATACCAATGGTTAAAAGGATTCAGATCCATAGTAAAATGCCGGCATATATAATAATACCAACTACTTCATCGGTCAATCTTTACAATGGTTTGAAATACAATATGTCTTAAACCCAATTGTACCATTAGCAGTTTGATCCAAAACGTATAAACTCTTTTCTTCATTCGCGATAAAAGTTCAGTTCTTAATTAAATAAATATAAAACCGTGTATTGTAATAAATGGTTTTTTTTTTTCTCTTTGTTTTTTAATAATATACACACGTATTTTGTACATCCCTTCACTCACTCGCTTGTGTGTACCAATAATTGGCGTATGGCATATATTTAAAACGTGTATCTCGGATCGGAAATGGGTAATGATATATTGATATATACCAAGCAGCAGAAGCTGTACAATCCCAGAGTAACTAGCTTCCAACTGTACATGTATATATAAATACTAAAGCATCCAAGATGTATTCGATCACAAGTACTAGGCAGTCCAGCCTTTAAAGGAGCTGTGAGTCAGCTCAATTATAGTGTCTCGCATATTTCTGCCACCCACAATTACTTGCAAGCTGAGATCGAGAGCCTCGAATTCGATCAAACCTCGAGACTTGTGGATCGATCGAACGGACTAGGAAGGAATTGAGATCATGCCTTGCCTGTACATCAGCACCAACGTCTGCCTCGACGGAGTAGACACTGATTCCATCTTCTCCGAAGCTACCAAAGCCCTCTCCTCCATTATCGGCAGGCCTGAAAGCGTACTCTCTCTCTCTCTCAAACACACATATACAAACACAGAAGCTACTATATTATTGGAATTAGAATATCTGAACAAAATTAGAGTTCAATTTCTTGCATGGTGTAATGGGTCATTAAGTGATTATAAGATATACTTATATAGCCAGTTCGACATAGAGCCTAGGCTTCACTTTTTGTTTCCTCATAAAATGGTTAATGTTGACTGACTTCTCGTAACTAGCTAATATATAACTAATATATAACTAATATATATATATCTAGAGTCTAGACCCACTTACTTTTGGTTGATCCAGCAATGTTAGACTATTTCTGTAGCATCTGTTTTGCTTTTGATTTGGCTTGCCTTTTCCTCTTTTTAATTAGTATCAAAATCAATTCACTTGCATATATATATATATAAAATCTTCACATTTGTAATAAATATGAAGTACCCAGATTCTCAAAATCAATGAACATGATGAAGGTCTCAGGTCTCAACCATACATGTAGATTAGAATTTGTTGGTATGTTCATTCATCAGCAAATGGCTAGTGGCTGCTAATTGGGACCACCCCAAGGACCATGTTACAAAGTCAGCGTATACGTAGGGTAGCCATGTGCAAATCTTAAGGGGAGTTGGGTCGGTAGTCAGGAATGAGATGAGGGCTGCCATGGCCAACCCTGTAATTTGTAAGATATGATGCTTCTCTTCAATGGGGTGGGCTACTGAAACTCTGCTACTGATTAAACTTCTTCAGTTTGCAAGGGATGATCGTAGCTAGTGATAGACTAGAACAAGTGTTAGCTATAGTTTCATATGCATTATTGACCAATTTTCTATAATTTAAGTTATTATTGATTCATTTTCGATGTTCTAAGTTTTTAGAGCTTAATAGTTGAAGGAGGTTCGCAGTTTCGTACATCCACTACCATAGTGGCTCCTGCATCCTATTACAAATTTAAAAGCATTGTTATATTGCTAGCAGTGGTGTATAATGAAATGAAATGAAATAGGGCAAGCTGTTCCTACGCGTAATGTGAACGCAGGTGTGGCACTACAAGATATTTCTTGTATATAATTGATCTGAGTTAAAAAAGTAAACGTCAGCTTGTGCCCAGTACTATTCTAGGCCACTGGATCAACAAATTAAAAAGAAAAATAGTACCACTTGATCATGACATTTTTAAAGTAATGGAATAGCTGTCATTACTTGACTCCCACTTACCTTGTTTTTTTCCCACCAGTGAGTGCTTCATAATCAGTTGGGGTCAACCCAATTGTTGCCTCGGTTGGCTAATTTGACTCTTACACAAACTAATCAAGATTCATATATTAATACTCTCTCAACTTATCGGTCTTTAACTAATTAAACTTTTGGTGATGCAGTATGTGATGGTCTTACTTAAGGGATCAGTGGCCATATCATTTGGCAAAAGTACCACAGAACCAGCGGCATATGGCGAGATAGTAGCCATGGGTGGCATTAACAAAGCTGTGAAGAGGCAGCTGATTGACACTGTTGGTTCTATTCTTGAGTCCAAGCTCTGTATCCCTAAGACCCGATTTTTTCTCAAAGTTGTAGATGTAAGTACGGCTATGGGATCTAAACTATAATATAATTAACATGTTTGTATAACTATTTGAATCTTCTCAATTGATTATTTAGTTAATTATCTCTCTAATAAAAGTATAACTTATATAAATAAGTCGCATTTTTATTAAAAAGATAATCTACTAAAAATTCAATTAAGATAATACAAATAACGTTCGCTTTTCAGTTATTGCGGAAAGTATAGTTTGTTTTTTCAGTTATTGCCGAAAGTAGAGTTTGCTCTTTCAGTTATCGCGGAAAATAGAATTATAGAGAAAAGGGCCTAATGCTTATATTCTCATTAGTTTGTTGGCCAAATAAATAAAGGAAGCTGCCTAGCTAGGTAGCTTTTGTTTTATGCATGGTTTCAACTTGTGGTACAAAACTTGACCAATGAAAGAAAAAAAGGGAAACGAACCAATAAAAGTGATCTTCATCGTATAGAAAAGATCACGTCTCCTTTTCTTTTTTCTAGCCTATCATATATTCAAATGTGTAAATGTGTAATGGGTTATCAAAAAAAAAAAAAGTCTAATGTATAATGAGATAAATTTGACCAATTCGAAATAAGGTTGCCAATTATGCGCGTCCCAATAGCATACAATGGGCGACACCATTACCATTACCATTAACATTAACATCATCATTATTATTATTTTGACAGGATACAAAGTATGCCACTCTTGTCCTTTTATATTTGCTGCAATAGAGTCACAAAAAGAGGTTAAAAAGTAGGAGAATGCTATTTATATCAACCTTTTACTTAGGTCAATTTTTTTCTTAACGATATATGACATACACAATTATATTAAGAAAAATAATATTGTTGTAAAATCAATATAAATGCCATATAAATTATAGAAATAAAAATTTTAAGTACATAATGTTGTGCTAAAATATATTTGCACATCGAGTCCATTTCTTATTATTGTTTTTCCAGAAAACAATTCCTCGCACTATAAACACAAGTTTTGTTTATAATCAAAATTTCCATCAAGCTACGGTGAAATGATGCATGATATATCATGTATTTAGGTTGACCTCAGCCTTAAACTAGGCCCAAATAAGCAGAATGCATTGGGGGCGTTTTGGGCCAGACCCATATTTCAACCTTCTGAGGAATATAGGCTCAGAAAACTGGGCTAGACTATTACAAATAGCATACAATAGGCCAGACCATTACCATCATATCATTATTGTTATTTATTATTTATTATTTATTTTTGGACCAATTAACAAAATGCCACACATTTTGTCTTATATTTTGCCGTAATGGAGTCAACAACACACTCAAATTTAAAATGAAAAGGTACCATTTGCACCAATTTCTTACCTAACTGCATTATTATTTTTTAAAAAAAATTGCTGTAAAGTTAATAATAAATTATATTTAAATTAATAAAATATTTTAATATTATATTAAAATGTTGTATTATTTTGTTTATGCATTAATTTCGTTAATGCATTTGTTATATTTTCACAAATGCACTAACTTTTTTTGTACTAATAAATTAATTTTTACAAATACACTTGTTGTATTTTACAGATGCACTAGTTTTTTTACAGAAGCTCTAATGATTCATATGCAATTTTAGTCTTTTAACTCAACTTATTTAATTAGATGTCAGTTCAATGTGTGAAGAACCCATACAGTATGGCCAACATCCACGTGAAACACTAAGAAACATAAGTATTAGCCACCAAAACTATGCAAATTTAATAATGAAGAAATCACCCACATAAAAGAAAAACGTTATTCATTTCATGAACTTGGAGCAAATCAGTCTTTAAGCAACAGTGAGCACTTTAAAGGAAAAGGAGAAAAATAGAATCATACGTATACCATAAACCAAAACAAGCAACTAGATGCAAAATATTAGAATGCATAAAAGCATGAACAATGTACATAATAAAAAAGAGCAAAAAATTCCTGGAAAGTAGAGAAGCAGCATGTGGTCATCAGATAACATATAAGTACAGAGCGTCAGAGTTATCAGACTAGTTTGGCAGTGAAGATAACATTGTTCTCATTAAATCATATATATGCAAGTATAGAACAGGCAGTGCGTATCTTCTCGCAGTTAGTAAATCACTGAAAGCTAATCAAATTGAGAATATCTAGATTTGAGAAGGAAACAGCCATATGTTGAGTTGGAAATCACCATTCATCATATTCGTACTGGTTTAGATAGTTTACTGTGTTTGCATGCGTTCTACTTTCCTGAACTCTCATTTTAGTGTGCTGTTGTTGTTGATAAACTGGTATGAAGGTTTGAAATAATGCCGTCGTCATTCCATTGATAGGTGTAAACTTATATACAAGTTACAACCAAAAATAACAGATGACTACAAACAAGGAGAAAGACCTGGTCAGCTAATAGCCAAGTGATCAATCCGTAGTTCAAATTCAAACTAGTCAAACATATTCAAAGATTATTCAGACATCATCCAACAGTTGTTGTTGTTGCTGCTTGTGTTGGAAAAAATGAAATTGCATTGGATGACTTGACATGTCCCACCAATAATTCATTCAAATAAAATCATAAAAATAGGACCATATACTGATCGGCTCCACCATCTTCCCAAAGCACGCCACTGTTACTTCACGGGTGGTGGCACCCAAACCAAAGCAATGCTAAAAGACTGAAATTGGGCCACAAAAAAAATGTGCGACCGACAGATCCATATTTCGATCTTATGAGAGCGATATCCTTGAGGTAGGTAGCTAATATAATATGATATTATATCTCTCTTCCACAATATAAATGAGCTCAGAGTTAGAGTGAGAGTGAGGGTGAGGGTTTTGATATCAAACTGTTGCAGAGAGCAAGAGAGTTGTAGAAACGAAACGATGCCGTGCCTCAACCTTTCAGTAAACGTCAGCCTCGAAGGAGTAGACACCTCCTCCATCCTCTCTGAATTCACCTCCACCCTCGCCACGATCATCGGCAAACCCGAGGCCGTACGTCTCTCTCTCTCTCTCTCTCTCTCTCTCTCTCTCTCTCTCTCTCTCTCTCTCTCTCTCTCTCTCTCCCCAGTAGATATATATATATATTCAAAGTTATTTTTGTTTATTTTTGCTTAATGGAGTATATTGATATGTGAATGAGCTTGGTTTTCTTTACCTAATTTCTAAACCAATCATATGTTTATAAGTTTGGTCAATTTCACTTTTTTGTTCAGGAATTTTGATTAGGCTGATTTCTCAGCAATTTCTCTACTTCTAAATTCTATAACTCGAACACTTAAAAGAAATGGGAAACATTAGTAAGTGCCTAAGTAGTGCATGTTGGAGATTGAGGTTTGCTTCATATACTGATTTGGGAAATGCAATGCACCTTTTTATCGCTTGCTTTTATTGACATAAAAGAAGGGGTCCGATGGGCATTTGGTTCTTACATAATATTCAACAACTCGCCCCATGTATCTTTAGTTCTATTCTTCAATTAGTTCACAAAAATTTGATATTCTTCTGATATTTGATGAGAATCTTACCTTTTAGATTCATAAGATGCTGAGACTAATAAGTGTATATTCGATATCGCTCCATCACATGTTTGCTTAATACCCTTTAATTTTTTATTTTTTTTTATGGTCTTCTAGAACCCTTATGAAAAGTGAAAACTGTTTTTGTTGATATTGCAGTATGTAATGATCGTGCTTAAGGGATCGGTACCCATGTCTTTTGGTGGGACTGAGCAGCCTGCTGCCTATGGTGAGTTGGTCTCCGTTGGTGGCCTTAACCCTGACATAAACAAGAAGGTGACTGCTGCACTTGCCGCAATTGTTGAGTCTAAGTTGTCTGTGCCCAAGTCACGATTTGGTCTGAAGTTCTATAACTGCGAGGTAAGCCATCCTACCCTTTTAAGTTTTCCAGTAAATGGGTCATTTCTATGCATGTGTTCCTTCTCATTGCATTCTTCGGCCTCGTTTGGCATTTAGGATTGAATTGGAAAGGATAATGACAAGATTTATGCATATTTAAGGTAGAAGATGAAAAGTATTTTTCTAATTTGAGGGAAGATGGGAGAAAAATGGCCTAGTTATAAGGAAAATTTTATCTTTGTTAATTCCCACCATTTTGAGAGGATTGGATGGGATAAGTTTTCTTCATAATTTATCCATCTTATTGTCATATCATTCCTTCAAGTTAAAAATTTCTCCCTCAAATACACATAAATTTGACATTTATCCTTTCTAATCCAATCCTAGCAATCAAAAGAGACCTTCATGTTTGTTTGGCCCATCCAAGTCAAGAATATGCACAGTGTTTGCATGCATTACACCAGAACTAGATCATTTAAATAATCTTTGCTTTATAAAACCTTAAGCATAACTCCTTTTAGCCTTTATCAAGAATCAAACTCAAGTATTTTAGCAATTTATTCTATTCGTTTTCACTTAAGACGATTCTGATGCTTTGTTATTATCTGCAGGGTGAGAACTTTGGATGGAACGGGACTACCTTCTAGAGTATTTGTTACTATTGGAATGGAATCTTAAAATTTCTTTTGAACTTCATGCTCTGGATCCACCGACAGATTTATATCTAGTGGTGATTTGATATCCAAGTAATTTCATAATTCTGAGTACGATGTTGTTATTTTCTGTGTGCGCTTTAGTAGAACTTAATGTAACATTTCAAAGCTTTCTTGTAGTATTGCACCAGCATAACTTTTTATTTTGAACTTGGTACTGATGTTATGGTATGTATAACTCGCTATTCTGGCTTGGGGTTCATCTGTTTAGTGTTTTGCAGGGCCATTGTTGATCTTAAGATTGGCTTACTTTCTAGGTCTATATTAGAAATTGCACAAACTCAATGTGCAGAGCATAGCCATAATTTTTTTTTCCCACCATACTTTGAATTCATAAGAACCCATTAGTATCAATCACTTCGGGATCTATTCCATCTGAAGCTCTCTCTATGGCTCATTGCCGAAGTTGTGAATGTTTGTAAAAGCTTGAGTTCTCAAACAAGTATTAGTTCTAATTTTTATTTGGTTTTATTTATTCACTCAATGCATGTGCATACCTTGTGATTTATGAAGTAATTAGACAACCAGTCCAACTGAAGAGTTCTTCCTACTATTCCTGTAAATCTAGTTGCCCACATATAGTTCTCCATTCCACAGTTTCGTGCACATACTTAACATTTTGAGTTGGGAGTAGCATTGCAAACCATGTAGAAAATTAAGTAACATTACAATTGGGGGCTCTGTTTTTGTTCTCTTATTATTTGGGTGTTGATGCATTCAAAAGTAATCAATTTAAATACACATCATGCAACAATAAAACTTTGTGTTTTACAATTTAATCTGAATCGAATTGAATTGGAAATTCAATCCAATTTAAGGTTGGATATGATTAGTTTTGTAAGTCAGGTTGGATATGATTAGTTTTGTAAGTCTGTTATAAACATTTCGGTAGATTATTATTGAATAACTTAAAAATAGTCAATTTAATAATTCAAAATAGTCAAAATAGTCTGCAGCAAATAGTATGTGGTTTGAAAGTGTGGCTTGCAACACGTTCCCCCTAATCATTTGTTCAGCACCACTCCCCCAAAATACACATCATGCAACAATAAAACTTTGTGTTTCACAATTTAATCTGAATCGAATTGAATTGGAAATTCAATCCAATTTAAGGTTGGATATGTTTAGTTTTGTAAATCTGTTATAAACATTTCGATAGATTATTATCGAATAACTTAAAAATAGTCAATTTAATAATTCAAAATAGTCAAAATAGTCTGTAGCAACTTGTTTGTGGTTTGAAATTGTGGCTTGCAACATGTTCCCCCTAATCATTTGTTCAGCACCACTCCCCCTTCTGTTCTAAGCTTCATTGTTTGGGCTTTTCTAAGCCCAGGGATGCTCCTTGATGTTTGTTGCTTTCGGGCCTTCGGGCATCTCTTTGTCCAAAAGTCACTCTAAATAAGAATTGTTAAGGAATCTAAACAAAGGCCAGCAATCCAGAACAAAGTTTTTACACGACCCTTGCTACTGAATTTATGTATGGGGTTTTAAAAGTAAAAATCGGGCTTTTTCGAAAAAACAAAAAAAATTGGGCGAGACGACGTATCCATATTTCGACCTTCCGAGAAAGCGCTAGGCTTCAGGGGCACATTGGGTAGCTAATATGTTAAGATATTATATCTCTCTCCCACAAAATAAATGAGGACAGGGTGAGGGTGAGGGATTTCATACCAAACAGTTGCAGAGAGTAAGAGAGTTGTGTAAACGAAACGATGCCGTGCCTCAACCTTTCAGTAAACGTCAGCCTCGAAGGAGTAGACACCTCCTCCATCCTCTCTGAATTCACATCCACCCTCGCCACGATCATCGGCAAACCCGAGGCCGTACGTCTCTCTCTCTCTCCAGTAAATTATATGTATAGATATATTTAGTTTTTTGAAGTTATTTTTGTTTATTTTTGCTTAATGGAGTATATTGATATGTGAATGAGCTTGGTTTTCTTTACCTAATTTCTAAACCAATCATATGTTTATGAGTTTGGTCAATTTCACTTTTTTGTTCAGGAATTTTGATTAGGCTGATTCTTAGTAATTTCTCTACTTCTAGGATCTATAACTCGAACACTTAAAGAAATGGAAAACATTAGTAAGAGCCTAAGTAGTGCATGTTGGAGATTGAGGTTTGCTTCATATACTGATTTGGGAAATGCAATGCACCTTGTTTATCGCTTGCGTTTGTTGACATAAAAAAAGGGTTCCTCAAACTTAACTGATGGGCATTTGGTTCTTACTTAATATTCAACAACTCGCCTAATGCGTCGTAAGCTCTATTCTTGAATTAGCTAAGAAAAACTTTAATATTCCACTGATATTGGATGAGAATCTTACCTTCTTAGATTCATAGGATGTTGTGGTAGTGTATATTCGATATCGCTCCATCACATGTTTGCTTAATACCCTTTTTAAATTTTTTTGCCCCCTGTTTGATAGTCTTCTAGAACCCTTATGCAAACTGTGATTGTTGATATGCAGTATGTGATGATCGTGCTGAAGGGATCGGTACCCATTTCTTTTGGTGGGACTGAGCAGCCTGCTGCCTATGGTGAGTTGACCTCCATTGGTGGCCTTAACCCTGTCACGAACAAGAAGTTGAGTGCTGCAATTGCTGCAATTCTTGAGACTAAGTTGTCTGTGCCCAAGTCACGATTTTTTCTGAAGTTCTATGACACCAAGGCAAGCCATCTTACCCTTTTAAGTTTTCCAGGAAAAAGGTCATTGCCATGCATGTGTTTCTTCTCATTGCATTCTTCCTGTTTGTTTAGGCCCATCAAAGTCAAGAATATGCACAGTGTTTGCATGCTTTACACCAGAACTAGATCATGTAAATAGATCTTTACTTTCTAAAACCTTAAGCATAAGTCCTGTTAGCCTTTCTCAAGAATCAAACTCATGTATTTTAGCAATTTATTCTATTTGTTTTCACTCTAGATGATTCTGATGCTTTGTTATTCTGCAGGGTGAGAACTTTGGATGGAACGGGACTACCTTCTAGAGTATTTGTTACTATTGGAATGGTATCTTAAAATTTCTCGTGAACTTCATGCTCTGAAATCTCAGACAGCTTTATATCTAGTGGTGATTTGGTATCCAAGTACTTTTAATATACTGAGTAGGATGTTGTTATTTTCTGTGTGTGCTTTAGTAGTGCTTAATGGAACATTTAAAAGCTTTCTTGTATTCTTGCACCAGCGTAACTTTTTATTTTGAACTTGTTACTGATGTTATGGTATGTATAATTCGCAATTCTGGCTTGGGGTTCATCTGTTTAGTGTTTGCAGGGATATTGTTGATCTTGAGATTGGCTTACTTTCTAGGTCGATATTAGAAATTGCCACACTCAATGCAGCATAGCAATAATTTATTTTACATGCCATACTTTGAATTCATAAGAACCCATTAGTATCAATCACTTCGGGATCTATTCCATCTGAAATTTTCTCTATGGCTATTTGCCGAAGTTGTTGATTTTTTGTAAAACCTTGAGTTCTACGACAAGTATTAGTTAGAATTTTAATTTAGTTTTATTCACTTAATGCATGCGCATACCTTGTGACTTATGAAGTAATTAGGCAACCAGTCAATGTTTAGTTATCGTTTCTGAGTTTCCCTAATTGAAGAGTTCTTCCTACTATTTCGGTAAATCTAGTTGCACACTTGCACACATATAGTTCCCCAATCCACACTTTCGTGAACTTGCTTAACATTTTGAGTTGGTGGATACCAAGATGCACACACTGTAGTAGGATTTCAAACCATTTAAAAAGTTTAAGGGTCCGTTTGGTACCCGATTTGAAAACAGTTTTTTGTATCCAAAAACAGAAAATTGTTTTAAAATTTAAAATATGTGTTTGGTAGACTTTTTTTAAAAATAATATCTGAAAAAAACTTTAAAACAGGCCCAAATTTGGTTGGATTGAATTGGACTAATTTGATGACGGTAGTTTATAGGAAAAATTAAGAAGTTGAAATTTGGGTTATTTTTATCAAATACAAATTGACCAGTCCCAGCAAAAGTAGGAAAAAAAAACAACGTAAAATAGAAGGATAACAAATTTCAGTGGAAGAGACTTCCATCGAGAGTTTAGCTACTCTTGAAACCGTCCATTTAGATTGAGATGGATGATCACGCGGTTGATCTGAGACTTGAGAAGATACAAATACAATAATGTCGAAGAAAAAAAAAGTTTTGAAATAGTGAAAACCAAATAGGACTGGGTTTCGTTGACCGAAAATTACCTGAATTTTAATTTTACGGGTTTTTGTCGGCGAAACCGTAACGACGAAGCAAGAACCGCGAAACGTCACATTCTTTAGTTCCCTCCTATTTCATTCCACTTTCACGCGCTTTTTAAAACCTCTAAATAAAAGTCCCTAAAACTTAAGACCGCACCCCTTCTCACAATTCACAGAAGCTCTCAAGATCCAGATCCGATCCGACCCGAATCGACCATGTCCGCCCCAGCCGCACCCGTCCTCCCAGTCTCGACGCCCACGGCCACCGTATCCGTGGGCTCGGTCCAGTCCCAGGCCCAAGCCCCAATCGCCACCCCAGCATTCCGCGCCTTCCTCAACCACATCTCCGACTCGCTCCGCAACGGGCTCTCCCAGCGCCGCCCCTGGTCCGAGCTCGTCGACCGCTCCGCCTTCGCGAAACCCGAGTCCTTCTCCGATGCCACCGTCCGCGTTCGCAAGAACTACTCCTACTTCCGCGTCAACTACCTGGCCGCGGTGGCCCTCATCGTCGCCGTCTCGCTCTTCACCCACCCCTTCTCGCTCCTCGTCCTCGTCGGCCTCCTCGCCAGCTGGCTCTTCCTCTACCTCTTCCGTCCCTCCGACCAGCCCCTCGTCATCTTCGGCCGCACCTTCTCCGACACCCAGACCCTCTGGGGCCTCATTGCCCTCAGCGTCTTTGTCGTCTTCCTCACCTCCGTTGGATCTGTCCTCATCTCCGCTCTCATGATCGGATCTGCCGTCGTTTTCGCCCACGGCGCGTTTAGGGTTCCAGAAGACCTCTTTTTGGACGAGCAGGAGACCACCGCCTCCACCGGCTTCCTGTCGTTCCTCAACGGCGCCGCTTCCAATGTCGTCGCTGCCACTGCCCCCGCCGTCGCCGCCGCTCGCGGTTGAAGATGGTATAATTAATTCAAATTCAATATAACTTGTTCTCAGACAAAAAATAAAGTTGACATTTTTGTCCTATGAATATATAGAAATATAGGGTCGGTTTTATGGCACAATTTGTATGGATCTCTCTATCTACCTTCATTTTATTTAGATAGAAGCAAATTCAGGTTTTTTATGGTTCTTGGTGAATCTATCAATCAGACTTCTGTTCCTTTTTGTGCATTGTGCATTTTTCTTTTTGATTTTATAGTTTATGCATAAATCTCAGATAGTTCATTTGTATAAATGCATAAATACTTGGTGAATCTATCAATCAGACTTCTGTTCCTTTATTTTTTTTCGTTGTTTGGTTTTGTAAAATACAAATTGTAATTGCCACAGATCTTCGATATAAATGATGTTATTTTGTTCCACTCTCTACAAATCTGCATTGTGCATTGTGCATTTTTCTTTTTGATTTTATAGTTTATGCATGAATCTCAGATAGTTCATTTGTATAAATGCATAAATGCTCAGATCACGCTATGTGTTTGTTTATGTTTGTAGATTCTTATGCAATGTTTTTGTTCAAATGATTGAAGAAGTCTTTGAAACTTTTCCTGGATGTAATAATATCTGTGTTTCTGGTTGCTTAACAAAGTCACATTGTTAGCCATTCAGCTGTGCTTTGGCTAGGACCTAGGAGATTGCTTATATATCCATGTAGTTGCTATGCCATTTGAAATCTGTCACGGGGAATATGTCATCATCTATGTTGTAGATCACTAACGTGCATCACCCGAGTTTTGTTTTGTTTTGCAAGCATGGATCATGATTTGTGATGCCATTGCTGATACCTGATATTGATGATGGTCAAAACTTTAGACAATGATCATTTCGGTGAAATTTACATGCTTTAAAGATTCTGGTTAGATAAGTTTGAGAGACAGAATGTAAAATCTCAAATGGATCACGATAAATTTAAATGTTGTGGATAGAATCTAGTATGGACTCATTCATTTTAACCTAGTGCAGCAATAGAGTAAATGTTGGATAATCCATATTGCTCTGTGCTTTGTTTGAACTGAAGCTAACTTTGTCTATTAGATTGCCAATGGAATTATTTCTAATTTCCTATACAGGGTGTGCATCACGGTATAACTCGAGAGAAGATTTTATATCGATTAAATTGGTTACTGCCATTTTGATCAGGGTTTCGGTTTGTATTCAGGTTTCTAGTCAGCTTATGTATATGTATGCATAATTGAAGCATATTGCAGCTGACTAAAGCATATTGAAACACTTATAAGGATTTCAAATTGGGGTATGTATTTATGTTTCTATACCCCAAGTTTTTTTGGGGGGGTTGGTTTAAATTAGTCATTTTCCTTGTAGTCTTAATGTGACAATTCACTGATTGTCGAACAAGCATATCCTACGATTAGAAAAGTTGTTTTACTTTTCTTTTGGTTGTGGTTCTCATTTGCGGAGTGCTAATTCAAGTTATTAGCTATGCTTGTCGAGTGTTTGTCCCAAGACATGGAAGTAGCCTTGCTTTTTATCTATTTATATTAAGCAGAATATTTTTGCCTTTTGGATCTATTTTTATCAAGCAGAATTGTGTTGCTCCTCCTAGTTTATTTCAACATGCCAATGCTCTTTTGTTACAAAAGCTAACTTTTGAACTATAACTAATCCTGCCCAACAAATCTCATATATCAAGCTACCATTCAGATCATATTTACTGTGTTTCTTCCCCGAATGTCGCAGCATACTAACATTTCAGGACTTAGTGTACTACTTGTGCGAATGGAACCCAGTGATGTACATCTGTTTAAAGAACAATGCTCCTGTATAAAATAAACGCATTCTTCACTTGATTGTGTAGAAAAAAAGACAATTACAAATTGTGAGCAAGTGATTGTAAGATTGGTCCTAAACCTTGTGATTAATTAACCGATTTTAAACAAATCTTCAGAAAAAAATCAATATTTTGTTGTTTACGAGTTATTACCAGAAGTCAGAAGTCTTAAAAAGTTTTCCAGCAAGTACCAAAAGGAAAATTCATAGATCTTTGCCAGACAAACTTTAAGAGACATAATTCAGCTTTGAATCGGTCTACGAGGTCTCCGAATGGACCATAATTACGAGTACACCTGTTCAAAAGTGCACAATAAGCAATAGAACCCCAGGTCATTATAGTCATTTTGGCTGTAGTGGCAGAAAGTTGCCGGGAACACGTGGCCAATGACATGTAGCCGTTGGAGAATCGACCCCAGTACACACAGGTTTCAACCCAGACCGTTATATGGAGGAAATTCATGAGAGAAAAAATAGCCGTTACCATAAACAACGATGAAGATGCCTCCATAGTCAAGACATTGACCCACCCATCCTTCCCTGACTCTCTGTGTCCGACCTCATCTTCCCCCGAAAACAATATTCATTTCACTGTCTCACGGTCTCTCACATGCCTTACCAGATCCCACACCTCAATTATTTCTGGCCTTCTTATTTAGCTTTCATTTCATTGTTCATATACACTCTCAACAAGTGAACTAAGATATACACTCTCTTATTTCTGGCCTTCTAGCTTTCATTTCATTGTTCATGCATATATACACTATCTAGAAGTGAACTAAGAAAGGAGAAGAAAAAGAGAGAGTAAAAGTTCATATACTCCTCTTTTTCATTGAACCTGCAACCCTTTGATGTTCATGGAAAATAAGTTGTACAAATTTTTCATTCAGTTTGTCAAAACCCCATTTCAGATTATGCATGGCTCTGGCAACCTTCTATCTTCTTTCCGATTTTGGAACAAGTTGTTCATCTTCTATGCCGTACTCTGTGTTCAGCTTCTGACTCTCACTTACCACCCTGTTTTGGGCCAGAGAGGGGATGAGGTGATTGTCACTCAAGCTGACTATCAAGCACTTAGAGCAATCAAGAACGAACTCATCGATTTCAAAGGCGTTTTGCGTAGCTGGAATGACAGTGGTTATGGAGCCTGCTCAGGTGGGTGGGCAGGAATCAAGTGTGTCAAGGGACAGGTCATTGCCATCCAGCTTCCATGGAAGAGACTTGGGGGTCGAATCTCAGAGAAGATTGGTCAGCTGCAAGCGCTTCGAAAGCTTAGCCTGCACGACAATGTCTTAGCTGGCACTGTCCCATTTTCTCTTGGGTTCCTTCCCAATCTCAGAGGGGTTTACCTCTTCAACAACAGGCTTTCGGGTTCTATCCCTCCTTCAATTGGTAACTGTCCTCTTCTTCAAACTCTTGATTTAAGCAACAATTCACTTACTGGTATAATTCCTCCTAGTCTTGCAAATTCTACGAGGTTATTTAGACTCAATTTGAGCTTCAATTCTCTTTCTGGGTCAATGCCAAGTAGTCTCACTAGGTCCCATTCTCTCACCCTCCTTGCCCTCCAACACAACAACCTCTCTGGTTCTATTCCAAGTACTTGGAGTGGAACTGGAAATGAAAGTTACCAACTTAAGGTCTTGACCCTTGATCATAATATGATCTCTGGAACCATTCCAAGTTCTCTGAGCAAATTGGGTTTTCTTGAAGAAATTTATCTGAACAATAACCAGATTACTGGGACCATACCCAATGAACTAGGGGAGCTCACAAGGCTCCAAAAGCTAGACTTATCCAACAATGTTATCAATGGAAGCCTTCCTGTTAGCTTTTCCAACCTCTCCTCCCTTGTTCTATTGAATCTAGAGGGCAATGACCTCGATAACCAAATCCCAGAAGCTCTAGACAAATTGCAGAACCTCACAGTACTCAACTTGGGGAATAATAAATTCAGTGGTCCTATTCCAGCATCTATTGGGAATATCTCAGGAATTTACCAAGTTGATCTATCCAAAAATAATCTTAGTGGAGAAATTCCTACTTCACTTGCGAGCCTAGCTAATCTCACTTCCTTCAATATTTCTTACAACAATCTCTCTGGCTCAGTCCCATCTCTCCTCTCCAAAAAGTTCAATTCCAGCTCTTTTGTGGGGAATCTTGAGTTATGTGGGTATAGCACTTCAACTCCATGCTCTTCTCCTCCACCTCAGAATGCTCCATCTCCATCAACAGAGCCATTGCAGAAGAAGCATCACCACAAACTAAGTACAAAGGACATAGTTCTCATAGCAGCAGGTGCCCTCTTAGCGGTTCTACTTGTACTCTGCTGCATTTTGCTTGTCTGTTTGATCAGGAAAAGATCTGCTTCAAAAGGAAAGAACGGTAATACCAAGCCAGCTGCGGCTGGGAGCACTGACAAGGCAGTTCCTGAAAGCACTGTAGTCCAATCTGGAGGTGAAACTGGTGGGAAGCTTGTTCACTTTGATGGGCCATTTATTTTCACAGCTGATGACCTGTTATGTGCCACTGCGGAGATAATGGGGAAGAGTACATATGGGACAGCATACAAGGCAACATTAGAGGAAGGGAATCAAGTTGCAGTGAAGAGGTTGAGGGAAAAGACTACAAAGGGTCAGAAGGAGTTTGAAACTGAAGCTGCAGCACTTGGGAAGATTAGGCACCCAAATCTCCTAGCTCTCAGGGCCTATTACTTGGGACCTAAAGGAGAGAAGCTTCTTGTCTTTGATTACATGCCTAAGGGTAGTCTTGCATCCTTCCTTCATGGTAAGTTGATTCAACTGAACTAGATTCTTTAATTCTGATTTCAGAGTTGAGAGTACATTTCAAGGTCTTCATTTCCCATGCAAAATTGTTCAAATAGTACTAGTAATATTGTAATTGTTTAAATGCTCCCCTTCATGCTGACCTTTAGATCATTCTAACTTATATTCGTGATGCAGCTCGGGGGCCAGAAACCGTCATTGATTGGCCAACAAGGATGAACATAGCTGTGGGTGTCACAAGTGGACTATGCCACCTCCACAACCAGGAGAACATTATACATGGAAACCTCACATCCAGCAACATACTACTTGATGAGCAGACCAATGCTCACATTGCAGACTTTGGCCTTTCCCGGCTCATGACTGCGGCTGCTAACACCAATGTGATTGCCACTGCAGGAACCCTTGGCTACAATGCACCAGAGCTCTCAAAGACCAAGAAGAGCACAACAAAGACTGATATCTACAGCCTTGGGGTGATCATATTGGAGCTCTTAACAGGGAAGTCTCCTGGGGAATCAATGAATGGCATGGACTTGCCTCAGTGGGTGGCATCAATTGTAAAGGAGGAGTGGACAAATGAAGTGTTTGATTTGGACCTCATAAGGGATGTGCCAACCATTGGTGATCAGCTTCTTAACACATTGAAATTAGCCCTGCACTGTGTCGATCCCTTGCCAGCAGCACGACCGGAAGCTCAGCAAGTTCTGCAGCAGCTAGAGGAGATTAAGCTTGAGGCAACTGTTGCTTCTGCTGAAGAAGGAGCAGAAGTACCACCATCAACAACTGAGTAAAGGGTTTATATATATTTACCAAAAAGAAGGGTTTTTATTTTATCAGTTACTACTTTGTTCAAAGGATTAGGGAGAGGTAGGCATTCAATTAAATTCTTTGGTAACTAGTATATGTAAATATAGGGTATTGGTTTATTCTTTTTGTTGAGGATAATAATGTATTCTTGCAAGTTGTGTTTCTGTTTAACGAATAGACGAATGGATGTTCAATACTATTGTATTTTGGTATTGCATAACTTTGATAATTGCATGGTTATGTGCGAATGTTTAACAAACAATTTCCACTATTGTAATCACTTAGATATTAATAATGATCTTTCAACCAAAAACAAACTACAGAATCAGCATCACTTACTAAAATCTGCCTCTTTTAGTCAAACTTAGTTTTGACTACTAAGATATTTACAGTAAAAGTTATAAGATTTAATTAGCAAACAGAACTCCCTTCATAATAAGGTTTACTTCAGAAATTTACAGTTGTTTGTAAGAATAATATTAGCACAAAACACTATTCTCTGAAAATTCAGTTGATTTTTTCTCTAATGTTTTTAAAAGATACTTAGACTAAATAACTGAAGACTAAACTGTTGATCTTAACCATTTTTAAAAAGACTTAAAATTGACATATAGGATAAAAACACGGGGACAAACACACATAATATATTTATACAATGCAGCTCTTCTCACTGCTGTTCAACTTACATTCGACAATTACACCAAAATAATCTCATTTACATAAGTTTATTTTGTGTTATATCATATATTATCTGTAAAATGTTAATACTATAAAGAAATCAATACATATAAAATAAATAAATAAATAAAGACTTTTAACATAAAATCATGAATTGTTTGTAAATTAAATTATATTACCAGCAATATATTAAGAGAAATTATGATACAAATTCACAAAGCAAACGCGAGTCCCAACTATCATTAACAGTAACACTTGTGTTTGTTGGTACAATTTAATACTAGTCTGGACTCTGGAGTGTCTCCATCTCTCTCTGCTAAATTGGTAATGCAATGGAAGACCATTCGTTGGAGAAGGTAGCAATATCTGGGCCAGCCCTAGCTTCCATGATCCAACGCTTCTCAACCTCCCAAGGCTCCGTCGACGGCTTACTCTTCGGCCACGTCAGCCACATCGCCCCCTTCACCCTCTCCGACGATTCCACTCAACCCGATCCCTCCACCTCCTCCACCCTCATCGCCACAATCACCGGCTTCTTCTGCTCCGGCTCCACCCTCTCCTTCTACAACTCTTCTGGCCGGGTCGACCCGCTCCTCCTCCGCCGCCTGGCCCAAGCCCAATCCCCCTCGGCCCACTTCCTCGGCTGGTTCTCCGGCCGCCGCAAAACCCATCTCCGACCCTCTCTCCGAGAATTCTCAGTCTCCAACTCCCTCTCCTCCAAAACCCACAACCTCAACCTCTCGTTCCCAATTCAAAACCCTAACCCTTCTCTTGGCCCCACCGTCGCCTCCAGTCTCACTCCCTGTCTCTTTCTCCTCTTCGCCTCCCCAATCTCCGACCAGACCATCCACACCCACGAGTACCGGGCCTACCAGTTCCGCACATCCACGCGCTCCTTCGAGCCCAAACCCATCGACATTGTCAACATCGGCCCTGCATTTCGAGGCCTTTACGGGTCTTTCAGCCCCAACTCGCCGTTTCCCATTTTGCCCTGCGAATTGAGGGTTTCGCCGATGAATGTGGACAGAGGCGACCAGGAGAGTTTGGATCAGCTGAAGCAGGTTTCGAAAGACCAGAGTGAGTTGGGTATGTGCAGCGAAGGGTTAGAGGTGGAGAGCCTCAGTAGGCTGATGGGTTCGGAGGCTGTGAATTACACCTCTGGCGTGGAGGACATGTATGAAAAGATGCTTGTTAAGGTTGAGAGCTTGGCTAGGCTTGTTGAGAAGAGCTCCGCTAAGGTTCTTGAGCAGGTGAGCCTTACTAAAATGACGATGCTGATACCAATTTAGTACATTTCTGGAGAATTGTATGTAAAATTTGGTGGGGTTTTGTTGAGGCACATAATTTAATTTGCAACTCTTTCTTTCTGAAAATTTTCGCAGGAAAATCATATGAGGAAGTTAAGGTACAAAGCTGCTAGGTCTGCTGGGTTGGAATGATTGCTTAATTCTTGCTGGTGGTGTTTTATTCTCATGTCAGGTAATTATCTTTTCCTTCTGTGTTATTTTATCTCATGTATTGAGGAAAACAAAAATCAACCTATATTAACGTTACTATCCTTATGTGATAGTTTCAGATCCTCAAAAACTTTATCACAGTCTTTGAAGTAAAAACAAATACTAAGTTAATATTCTGTCCTCAATAACTAGTGACTTTGAATTCATTATTTAGCATATTGTTATAGTTCGAATACAATATCCAATATTATAGTCTATGGAGTAGATTATATTGGTGTTGTTTACTATTGTTATTGCTTGGTTTCCATATCCTTGTGCCAAGTACTGGGTGTGGAGTTATAATACTGAGAGTTGTGAGACCCTGAAAAGAGAGGAAATGTGTCCAAGTCCCTTGCCTGTTGAGAATGATTGCATGTAACTTCGCATGACTTATGGCCATATACCATCATGTTTTGCATTATTACCATGTCTCTATGTCATTTCATGCTTCTTAGGTTCAAATTGTATGTATTGAATCTTTTCCGAATTGAAATTTGGTGTTTCCTTTTTTTCCAAATATATCTCCTCTGACTCCAAATGAAATTTTATTCCCTGTGGGGTTCTTTTTCTGAAGGGTTGCTTCAGCAGCTGAACTTGTCCGCTTGAACTGGTACCACCACATATCATTTTCCTAGGATGTCTCTTTGTAGCTTTGTATCGAGCCTGCCTTGTTTCTACAACATGCAAGTTAACATTTTTCTGAAAAACATTCACTACAGTTACGTTACCTTGTTGTTCTTGCTCCATATGTGCCCTCTATACTAGGAGTTGGCACCTTCTCTTTAATCATGTCTTCTAATGGTTGTATTTCAAATGTTTGGTTTCCCTCATCCAATAACTCTCAGTCTCTATTCTATGATGAATTGATGATAAGAATTACCCTATTGGAACCACATTGCATTTGAAGTAATTATGCTGGACTGAATAGCACCATTCTGATATATTTATAATTGTCATTGATTGGCTATTACTGATTTGATGATAAGCTAGATCTTGCCTTGCAATATTTAAGTTCACAAAATTCAGTGTTAAGTGGCTCACTTTGTCTTCATGATTTTCTTTTGGAATTAGTGAATCCTTCATGATGGAAAAGAATATTCTGCCTTGCAAAAATGAGGAGCGTAATTAAGTTGGCCCACGAGGTTGAGCTTTCTATGTCTCACGTTTTTCTTGGTTTTCTGTTGGAATCACTGGATTCAGGAGTGTAATCTGGTAGCTGATGTGCTTTGGATGCATCATGCACTTGGATGACCAGAGGCGGAGCTTTAGACCCTTGTAAACTTTTGACAAAAAATATTCAATATAAGTGGTAGAATACCAATGTGTTGAACATATTTATTTGTAATTTTTCCAAGTCCCATCTCATAATATTCATATAAAAAAGATCTCTTTCGCAACTTTATTATTTTTGGGTCTGAAGTCTGAACACAACTTTATCATATATATAAGAGAGATTTTGCTAACATACGAATGTCAGTTTGGAATGGATGGTTTTAACACCATAACATCAACGAATTCACGCTTTGATAAGATGGAGATTTTGTGCCGTCAACTTATCCGCATGACATGCGGAAAGATATACCTTAGCTTTTCTCACGCGTAAAAGTTATTCGTATATTTGATATAGCGTATATGTATTTTTTAAGTATACAAGACCACTTTTTTATTTTCTTTATTATTTATTACAAATCAGAAAAGGTAACCTCCCACCCAAGTCTTTCCTTTCCTTCATCCGTTACTTTTCGCTGCGTCACACCAACTTCAGATTCCAATATTTGGTTAAAGCGAAACGCGTTCTTATTAGGATACTTCTACTAGTTTCTCTGCTTTCATATAATTCACATTATTATTAATTTTAGAGTGCAAAAAAGTTAAAATTTCAGTGTCAATTACACTGAACATAAATGAAATATATGGAAAATGAGTGGACAGATTGTAAAGGCAATATAAAACCCCAAGTGGGAAATTCTTCGTGGCCAAGAAAACGATGGGCCGAAACAAAGTACCAACCTACGTGCCACGAGAAAGGCCGTAAATAAGCCCCAGCGAGGCCTATGAATCAGCCATGTCAGATATATCCTTTTTGGGAATATCATCTCAGGAAGTTGCTTCGTTCCCAAGTCAGAGAGAGGTGACGACATGCTTTTGCTTATTTGCTATTTGCAAGTAGCCGAAAACAGAGAAAACTTTGTCAAACGACTCAAAACCTTGCTGAAGAGACAAACACATACATAAACCCTAGATAAACCCCAATATATATTACATATTTTCGTATACAAGGCCTAGAAGGAGTTGAATAACAGAGCCACAGAGAACAAAGAAAGCAGACAGAGATATTTCTGAACGCGCATGACGTCTGAGGCTTTGGAAGGGTGAGTTCTTTGTGGCATGTCAACTTCTTTTATAATGAGTTATCTTTCATATTTCATCTGGGTTTTGGTCTTGGGGATTGTTTCTCTCCGCAAGTATAGAAAATGATTATGATTTTAAAGAATTGAAGTATTTGGGGATTCAAATTCCTTTTAACCAAGGATCTGGATCCTGTAGTTTTATTCATTTTTGATAGTTCTTGTTCAATTAAAACCAAGTTTAAATTCATGAAAACTTTAAACTATGCAACTAAACTTGACCCTTCTAAACATACTTCTCTTGCTATTGCTCGTTTCAGGAGTAAAAGATTGCGGAAGAGACGCAATGGGTGTGATTCAGTAGAGGATACTCTGGCTAAGTGGAAGAAGTTGAATGATAAACTTGATTTCGCAAAAGATGGAGTAAAAGGGGTTCGTAAAGTCCCAGCAAAGGGATCCAAAAAGGGGTGTATGAGAGGAAAAGGAGGGCCTGAGAACTCAGATTGCGTTTACAGAGGTGTTAGGCAGAGGACTTGGGGCAAGTGGGTCGCTGAAATTCGAGAACCCATTAGCAACAGCGGCGTGTCGCGAAAGAGTAGTCGTCTTTGGCTTGGTACTTTTTCCACAGCCATTAAAGCAGCGCATGCTTATGATGCAGCTGCAAGGGCCATGTATGGTTCTTTGGCCCGCCTCAACTTTCCAGAACATACTATGGAATCACAAGAGGACTATAACTCTTTAAACTCTGAAATGGCGAGAACATCA
Organism: Purshia tridentata; assembly: GCA_003254885.1. Taxonomy (NCBI): domain Eukaryota; kingdom Viridiplantae; phylum Streptophyta; class Magnoliopsida; order Rosales; family Rosaceae; genus Purshia; species Purshia tridentata. Next base: position 37,318 of record QANT01005500.1, read on the forward strand.
TCAGATGAGTCCACAACAACATCCAATAATGTCTCTGATGCAGAGGGGTTGAACATGAATGGCCAATCTTCTATGGAAAGCTCTGAACGTGTTATTGGTGAGTTGAAGGAAAGATCAGACTGCTTTGAGGGTTTTGTGGGTAAAGAGCCAAAGCAGGAAACTGATTGTTCAGCGGAGGTGATAGATGGTTCTGTAAGAGAACCTATAGATGTGAAAAGTGAGTTGGAAACTGAGTATGAGCTTGTTAGAAATGATGTTGAAGTAGAAACATTTGGTATGAGCAAAGCAAGTGAGGGAGAAGAAGCAGGAGTATTTCAAACTGGGGGTTATGGAAGCTTCAACCGCAGGCATGATTACTTGCATAATGATCCCCCCATTGTGAATTTAGATTCAGTGGAATTTTTCGAGATTCTTTTGAGGTCCGAAAGCTGTAACGCCTTCAAAAATTGTTATGATCACTTTCCTAATGAGCTTGTAGATGTGAAATGCAACCCCTCGAATGATGTTAAAGTTGAGACGCCAGTAATGAGGGAAGACATGGGGAAAGAGTTTTCTGTAATTCCAGAACGCGGCAGACGCAGTGGATTTGATGATAATTACTACTATACGCACAACGAGCTGATAAACATGGCCAGCAATTTAGTAACTGATTTTGAGCCACTTAATGAAGTTGAAACTATGGAATCAGTAAGGAGGGAAAGATTGCAGGGAAATGTTGCAGAAACTATGAAATTAGATGGCCATAATGGCTTCATTGATAGTTATACTTGCTTGGATGATAAACATAAAGAAGTGGCCTATAGTCCAAGATTTGGCACTAAGCCCAATGACATTGAAATGCAGAAAGAGGTCGACAACAGACTCGGCAACTTGCATAATTGGTCTGTAGAAGAAACGTATGCCATTGATGCTCAAGACCAGCAGTGGGGAAGGCTGTCTAATCTCCCTAACCAGTTGCAGACACCAGCTGATGTTAACTTACCAGGAAGCTTGAAACGTATGGATCAGGAAGCATGTTTAGATGCGGATTTCAATTTAGATTTGTTGAGGCAAAGTTATGATACAAGTGTGTTAGAAGAGCAGGTGTTGGCTGATTCATGGTTCCCGTACTCTTAGCTGAGATTCTTGCCAAATTGGATGCAAGCAGGAAAAGTTATAAAAGGTTTCCAAAATTTTCTTGGATCAAATCAGGTTAAACTTAATTACTTTTTTTTTAAGATCTCCATCTTCCATTCTGATGGAAATTCTGTGTTTTATCTTAGAATATTTTATGTAATTTTTTAGGTGTTGACATGATTTTTCTTAAGAAGTAGCATATGTTACTAATATCAACTGATAAAGACCTCTTACCACCAAAAAAGAAGAAAAAAGAAAAAAACATGTTACATCGTCCTTTAACCACTACGCATTGGTTTGGATGACAGTGTTTGTAGTCTTTCCATAATCAAGACTATTCTTTTCTTCTTCTTACAATGATATATCAGAATTTTTTTTTCTTCAATATATATCTGAGCCATATATACAAAAAGCCCGAAAATTACAAGAACCTGGTGATGAGAGAAAAGGTTGGTTTGATACTCTTGTCAACTTCTGCACCCCTCTCATCTTAAATCCAGCAGTAGTCAGAAGCTCACTAAATCTATGTCATCACTGGAGGCACCGAGCACACAAAAAAAAGGTCACTCCATGAGCATCAAACTTTGGGGAAGCAACTTCTATCCGAAAATCCTGATGGCATTCAATGTAGGAGCAGAATAGAAGGCTTTTTTCTCCTTTACTAGGAAGCTGAGCATACACCTGACTAAATTTCCTGCTCCTTGACCCAGACCATTTTCCATGGTCCACTTTTTGTGCCCAACCTGGAATGAAATTGCCACAGAAACTATAACAAACAATAACACAAATTAGGACAGCACTTGACTTCATAGAGAAACTAGTTTACCTCCAAATTCCAGCTACTACACGCAATGCCATGAAGAGGAACAACCCAGTCCAGACCCCAGAAAGTCCGAAAACAGGAGCAACCACAAGTATGAACACGGACGAAATCATTCCTACTACCACCTACTCATCACAAATAAAGAGGTGAGATCATATCAATCAACTGATTGTTATTCATGATAGGATCAGGGACTACCATCGAGTAGGCAGCGTATCCAAAGTCTGAAACTCCGTAGTATAGACCATCAAGAACAAATGCTAGAGCATTTATCGGCTGAGATCCAGCAACAAACTGACGAAAAAACACCAAAATTGAACAGTTTTTTATCCACATATCATAAAGGTGTAATCTTTAGGCCATCCCAGAAATTGACTGGTGGTTTCAGATATGTAGTTCCTTACCAATAAACCAGACCATGCAATTCCCAGAACTTCTGAATCTGTGCTGAATAAGCTAGAAAATGGTTTAAAACCGATGAATAATATGACTCCCAAACCAATTCCTGTCACTACGCCAAGCTGCTCGAAATTCAAAAACAGTAAATGGAAATCTGGGTCAGCTATGATATCCATACCATAAGAGAATGAGGGGGAAGAAGAGGATGAGTATAGCACATAACATAGAAATGAAAATTCACCAACCTGTAGAACTCTATAAATCACTTGGCGTGCTTCTTTATAATTTTCTTGGGAGTATACATTGGCAAGAAGTGTCTGAATTTCAATCAGATACATCCAATCAGAATATAGATAACAACGATGAAAAAAACAGCTATGAAACCAGAATTGTTCTGCCACATAATTACTAATAGACTGATAGTCCTATTTCAAGACTCAAGGGTCACTGCTTCACTTTTATTTTTTACTTTGTTCAAGTCATTCTGCAAACTTTGATCACATATGCGATATGACACTTGTTAAGTTGAGAATGCCACACCTGACCAGCAAGTGCTAAAGCATCAGTAAGCAAAGATACTGCCAACCAAACTTGAATGCAAATCTGATGACCAGCCATAGGTATAGGGCCCTCCCTAGCTGCCATGGATGTGGCTAGTGTCGTAGTTACAACCACTGCTAAGGTTCTGCCAATAAGAAGACCCCCTGCAAAATTTAAAAAAAAAATATTTAGAAACTAAAACAAACATATTTATATGCCATAAAAAAAGAACCTACCAGATTTAAGATAATGGATGATTCTTCTGCCATCAATATTAGAAGGGACAAGTAATACTTTGCTTCTCAATTTCCACAGAAGAATAGCAGCAATTAAATACCTTGTGAAGAATAGACATACTAGGTTCTGTTAGAGGAGAAAATTGACAGAATTTTATAATAGGAACTTCAAGTTAAAAATACACCAGTATAATTAAGTTTACCACATCATTGACGTACTCAGAAATCACAGTAGCAATTGCAGCTCCACCAATGCCAAAATCAAAAATAAATATCAATATCGCATCCAGTATAGCATTAAGTAAATTTCCTGCACCTAAGATGGCAGACTGTCACTTAACTAGAAAATATTATAAAAAGAAATCTCCAGAACAAGGCAAAGCATAGATGTGTAACAAGGATGACTATGCATATTATTATGTAACCTTAAATAGCTTGGTTTAACAAATGACACCATGTGATTACAATTCTACCGTTCTCCAAGTAACATAGCCAGAAATTGATAAAAGCATGATGGGTGCTACCAACCTAAAAAAGGTGATGGGAAGCTGGGGGATTCTGACCCCAGTTGAAAAGTAACTTAACAGTTGAGTTCACAAGTACACATGAAAATACTCACAAATGGCATACAGAGGTGTCTTCGTGTCCATAAATCCACGAAATGTGCCTTGTGCAGCAAGTGCAATAACAATCGGTGGCGCACCAAATGCCCTTAAGGAAAGAAAATGCTCGGCAGGTATTCGCATTGGTGAATCCTGCAGCAATAGAAAACCTCAATAAAAGTTCCAGAAACATCACCAGTCAGTTTCATAACATGTAATACACATTCCACGGTGAGAACTTTTGCCTACTCTATATGTTAATCCTTCTCTTCCATCCTTATAACCTCAATAGAAAACAATAATACTTTAAACCTTTGATATTTCTATCAATATCATTTGGATACCATGATAAAGCCTCTATTTTGAAGAGTGTGAAGAGAAATATTTGCCTTATACTAGTTAAAATTCCACAGTAAAAGCTAAGTGACGAAATTAAGGTATGTATAATTATGTCAAACTAAGAAACTACATCAAGACAATAAAAAAAACTGAATCCAACTACATATTATTATACTAAGAAACATTTGGGAAATAAAATAGCATTCATAACGTAAAAAGGTAGCTGGTTAAGTTTGACATACGGCAGGTATACCCATAACATTCATTAAGAGACCCGACCCAAGAAAAAGTGCAAGAGCTTCAGCAATGCCAATGGTAGCCGCAAGGGCCAACGAAGTGGATACCGAGGGAAGGAGCTTCTTGCTTTGGCGGTCCTTCTGGAAATCTTCAAAAAACCATTTTGATTAAAGCAAAGAATTAGAAATTTAGAACTATAAATATGACAGTTTTCCTAGAAGAATTACCATCACCAGTTTGATGGGAGTTAGCCTCTGCCTTATTAGCTAATGCCTGCTCTTCAGCAACAAAAGATGTGGTAATGTTGAGTAATGGAACGTTAAACAATTTAGAGACTAAATTGAATACTGAAGCTGACACCCCAACTGCTGCCAATTCAGCAGATCCTACAAAACCCAGAACACACATAGTATTAGTTAATCAAAATCTGAAGCAGTTAGTAATTCAGCAGCCACAAAGAAGAAAGTGGTACCTAAATGCCCAACAAAGGCCGTGTCAACCAAGGAAGTAATGGGGTCAGCAGCCAGAGCCAAAGCAGCAGGCAATGCAATTGACAGTATATCCACAACAATCCCATCAAACTTAATACTCTCATCTCTGCAGTATTCAATTACAAATTTACAAAAATGGAGAAAGCTGATCACTTTGGCTGCATGAATTTGAAATTAGCTACAGACAAATAGACAATTTACAGCGTACCTTAGACGACGAAGGCAAATGAAGAGCGAGGAGTCGAATAGAGAAAATTTGGAAGGTGGGTTTGGGCCGGGCCGATGGGCCCGTTTAGGTGTGATGGGGGTGTTGAGTTCTTCCGACGAACTTTGCAGCGACGTGTTGGAGTTCTTGGAAGACAAGGACTTGGGGAGGGTCCGAAGACCCACTGAGCATATTGGGTTTCTGGTGAGTGTTTGTGTTTTAGATGGTGGATTGGTTTGCGATGAATATATACAGAGAAGGTGGTGAGAGAGACCACTCGCCATTTTGGAATTCTTGGAGATGAAAAGAGACTCCTTTAACAAAGAGTAGTTTGTTTGTTGAAGAAGAAGGCCTGGAACCATATGTTTTTGTGTTATTTTATCTTATTTTTTAGTAACGATTTTAACGGACAGATTTCGCGCTCATGAAAATATCTTCCTATTGGGCCTAATGGGGGTAAAAAGATTGGTTGCCATTACATGCAGCCCAATGGGCTATTCAATTTAACAATGCTTTTTCCTTCACATTGTTTTGGGCCTATACTTCTAGAGGATGAGGCTGGAGTTTCCAGACCGTTTTGACGGTTTGAAGTAGAGTTCTCTTTATAAGCATGAAAAATATAAGTAATTCTGATTCACCTTTCTAGGTACCCCAAAAATTTTAAGTGGGATATCCTTGTTCTCCTTTTCCTTTTGTTTCAAGTCTTACGACTCTTACCTAAGTTATTTCTTTTTCCTTTTATTTATTTATTGAAATTAAGTTGCAGTTCTTATAATATCCTAGTTGGAATGGGAAGGCCATAACCCAAGTTTTCAGCATCTCTATTTCTCAGAGTTTATAAGAGAATGTTTATGTTTTGGAAAACTACAGTTCATGCTGGTTCGAGTTGACTTTCATGTCTTCATCTAGAATTCACATTAGTTGCTCAGAGCTTCTTTTACTAATGGAAGGATTGAATTTCATTGACTAATTATGAGTATGGGATACATAATCCAGATACAATAATTAGTATTTCAACAAAGTCAAGCAGTGAAGGTTAGTTGAATAGTGATGGACAAGTGACAAGTGAAGCTTCATAAGCTGAAATTAACCTTAAACTCTGCTTGATGACTTGGGCCTTGGCTCATCTCAATTTCTAGCTCCCATTCCTAATATAGCAAAATAGCTTTGCAATCATTGAAGGTAAAAGTATCCTTCACGTTTCACTACTCCAAACAGAATGATTATATATATAGTAACCTTCCCACTAATGTTTGATTAGGAAAATAAAAAGTCACCTGTCAAAGTGACAATCTTTTAACTTCTCTTTGCATAAAAAGCAAACCATCAATGATTTTAAAGAGCATTAGTTTAAAAATAACCACATATTTAGACCTTATTAGTAAAGCATATGGTATACTGTTTCAATTATCAACCGACCATAATAAAAATAATTGATATAACTGATCTGACTAATGTTTAAGTAAATCCCACTTGCCAATCATGTTATGCAGAAATGTAGTCCTTTCTAAAGAAAAATGAAAAAGAAAAACCAACATAAAGAAAGAATAAAATCCCAAGGAAAAAGGAAAAAGAAAAGGCATAAATGAATGATATTTTAGTGGAAGGCTGGAAGCAGCAAAGGAAGTGAGGAGGTATGTTTACCTGAAAAAGAAAAAGAAATATATCAAGAAATGGGTGTGGAAGTTGCAGAACCCTTTAGGCTTTAGCTAAAAATTGGGCAGTCCAAAAAAAATATCTGAGACCCTGACTTATCAGCAACTTGGGAAAACTAGTCACTAGTCACTAGTCAACATCCTCCAGTCCACCTTTCCATGTGACCACGGTGATAAGTCTTTCAATATCCCTCTACTTTGCTTATTATAAAAGTTTTTTAAAACCTTTTGGGGATTTACAAAATTACAATTTACAACCAAGGCTTTAACTAATTAAGGAGACGCAGCTTCACATGAAAATCAGGCTAATTTTTCATTCGGATGGAGGCTGCAACTGAAACAGAGAGAGAATCAACCCGACCAAGAATATACGTACTGTAAAATAATAGAGAAAATGAACTTCAAAATCAACTGGCTTACCTCATCTTGCTAGTTGCTATCCATCATTGTTGAAGATATTAAGCAGAAACATAAAAATCAAACTAAGCCTGCAGATGTTTCGGCTTTCAAGCAGATAGAATATGTTTGAGATCTTATACATATATTGTGAAATCTTTTTCTTCTTGTTTTCTTTTTGGTTAGGATCAACAAGACCAAATAGAAAGCACACAAACAAACATTCCCAAACATATATAATAAAACCATGAATTAATTACTAAGAGAATTAATGCCTACCCACATAGAAAATGAAGTGCAAGAAGAAGTCAAAGCTATAGCTAGAGAGATGGAGCAGGAAGAAGCTATGAAACCCAGGATGGATAGCGCTATATGTGATTTAGAAATGAAAACCAACCCATGGCGCTATCCCTCCTGAGCTTTACAGATTCTTCCATACTTGTAACATCACCAAGAAGATGAAGAAGGCTAGATAGCCCTTTTTGATAAAGAGAGCTGAGGAACAAGTGAGCAGACCCACTACTTAATGCTTGTTGATTAAGAAAGATGAGACCTTCTCTATCTGATTGTGGTGAGAAGGCCAGGGCAGGCAGTATTTATAGCAGCAGAGGAGCTGAGGAGGATCTAACTAATACATGGGCATATGCAAACAAACGTCATCTATCTATCTCTCTCTCTCTCTCTCCCTCTCCTAGAGCCATGAAATGAATAAAAGCTTCACAAACTACTACTAATTTCACTAATTAATGTGTCTGTGAGCCTAAGACTATGTGGATTGAGTGTTTGTGTGTCAAAGGGACACATTTTAACTTTTCCTCCCCATCTTAGCTACTAAATATTTTCATATGTTGAGCCTTAGTAATTAAGAATATTTATTTTTTGCAGTGTAAAACTCATATTGAAAATATAAAATTTTTATAAAACTCACACTGAAAATACAAATCACATGTTCCATATTTTCATGAAGAATAAACATCGGAACAAACGTAATCATTTATAAATCTCAAATATCATATATGTATATATACATAATATTTGAATTTGCAACTTGTTCCATAACCAATCATTTTTACTACAAAATCAAGTATCCAAAGCAGGTTAGTTTGCATGAATGTTGATATTGGTAAAAATAATATATTGTATTTGTATTCAATAAATAAAGTCTTGCGTAAGAGGGTATAAAATGACCTGAGTAATTTCTTAATTTTATAATTATATTTAATCATTAAATATGTTATTTTTTAGTTATTGATATTAAATCTCTAGTTTAAGTCGAATGAGATGAATAAAAAAATAAAAAAATAAAAAAATAAAAAAATAAAATTGAGAGTCCTCTGACTCGAAAGAAGGGGGGTTTGCCTTGGAAATTGCACAATCCTGACTTTCATTTTCTTCTACCCGGAGCCCCAGGCAGGCTCCTGCTTACTACATGCCCACAGAGAAGGGGCCAGAAACACCAGAATTCCAGACTTCCCTCATCACGCTCCCCGAGCCTAATTCTTTCCCTAAATGCCCTTCTGCCTTTACTGTACGATACATCCCATTAAAATCCACGTCCACATCCTCATTAGCCCCCCCATTTGGGCATGCCTTGGGTCTACTCGGGGTATTTTAGTCATTCTACAATATTTTCGTCATGATGGTTTGGGGCTAGGAATTTATGACGGGACCTGCCATACTGCTAAGCGCCATGCACTCACTCAATGGCCTTTAAAGGAATCGCTGAATTTTCCACTTTTACAGGGTTCGGACACTCGTGAGTTAAGGCCATCACAAAGTCAAAGGCCCCAAACAATATTGCTTTGACTAAAACAATTTTGGATAATTTTGAGAAAAATTTGTATGTATGTACCGATTGCTATATTTATAGTTTCGCAATATTTTTTGTTCGCATTTTGATCATTGATTATTGATACTAAATTTCATAAATCATATAAAAATAGATTAATAACTAATTAATAAATATAGTTTATGAGACAGGTTTGGTTGGTTGGATTGGTTTGATGATGGGACTTGGGAGATCGATTTGTATCTGGTGGATTTCACCATCTCATTTTAGAGGATTGCTATCACCTTCTCTAAATTTTTTTTGTTTATTTACTTTCTTTTTTATTATTTTAATTTCGTATCATAAATTAATGATTAAAATCGTTTATTTGTTAAATCTAATAGTGAAGATCATTTTTACAAAAATTCAATCAAATCATAATTCGTCTGATTATGTAACTATGATAAAATAAACAAGCAGTCTTGATAATAATTTAATTCACCGTTAGTTTATTTATAACAATTACATGATCAAACGATTTTTAATTTAATTGATTTTTTACAAAAATAATATTTAAATAATTATCTAATATATGAACGATTCAGATCGTAAAAATATATTTTAAAATACGAATAATAAAAGAAAAAATAAATAAAAAATGTGAAAAGAGAATATGACTAGCATTTCTCCTCTTTTTATAGCTTGCTTTTCCACTCATGCAGTTGCAAATTTGCAATGTGATACCTTTGAAAGAAACCTTTCACCTTCTACTTTTCCATTGGACCAAACCAAACACAACGTACTCTTAAAATTAATTAGCACATGTTTTTCTCTTCTTAGGCCACGTGCCCATCTCTCATCCTCATTATGTATCATCATTCTCCTATTATTTATGGCCAAACCATTAATCTCCTAATTAATATTATTGAAGAAATATTCCCTCTTGTTGAAAAGGGTGATTAACTAAATCCACTAGGGCCAATGAGAAATGATGAGTGTTTGGTGTGTGTGGCTGACTGGGGAGCCCATATCACCCAGAGATCGCAGGCAGGGCCAGTAGGTCTGAGTCTTAGTGAGAAAAACGGTGGTGGTGGTGGTGCTGGTGGTGGCCATCTCACGGCCATTGATCCGCTCTCAATGTGGAAAGGTGGGACCATGGATTAAGCCTCTGGGCCCACCTAATCCTAAGAGTTGCATTGAGTACAGTGAATAGATTTGTGTTACAATCGACTCAACACAATCTAGATAATAATAAACAAGGAAAAAAGTTTGGGCTATCTCCCAATCACAATCTAACACATGTTTACATTTTTTACATTTTTTTTATAGTCAATACAAATCAAATTGTAAGATGAAGGGGTATGAAATTTTATAGTTAAATATTCTTATTCCTACTCGCTGTTTTATTTGCACAGCCAAGATAGTTATGGGTTTTTAACAAAGTGAAGGGGTATGAAATTTTACTTCAATAGTGGATTACAGAACTTAGATATTATAAATAGTTATATTGCATTTCTGACGTGGAATGAATTTTATCTACAACTATTAGTTGTATCAAGTTACTGAAGGAAATTGGAACTTCAAATTTTAAATTAATGCATAATTTGTAACACGTACACATGTGACAACTCTTTATGTTTGGTGTTATTTAAGCAAAATAAGTAACGTGAAAATACGTGTAATTGTGATTTAATACGTGAATTACTTGTTTTCATAATATGAAGAAAATAATAATATTTAACTTAAAATCAATTGATATATAATAGATGTTACTTTATATTTGGGATATAGAAATATAATATTTCTCTCAAAAGTTAAACGGGGAAGTAATATAATGAATTTGATGAGAATAAAGTATCATATAAGAGTTGTAGAAAGTCTTGACATACGCTTAAATTCGTAGCTGCACAGACTTACACAGTGAAGGGCGTAGACACATAGCATGCATAAAATCCAAAGTACACGGTAATAAAATTGCAGGGCAATCTTTTCCATGATCCCGTAAAAGGAGAGATGATCATCTTCCATACCGAGTAGTACTGAAGCGGACAAAGGAGGTGGGGCCCCAATGCAGTCAAAAAGTCAAGGCGGAGTACAGAATCTGATCAACGGACGATGATCATCGAAGGGTGGGTGTGTGTGTGGCCCCCACAGCCTAAGGTTTGTGTTTGTTGGCCACTCACAAATGAGAAGAGAGCAGAAAGAGCAGACTAAAATCTTTTGGTATATTTTAAAACAGTGATGTTGTCGTGACATGAGTAATGCACCCAACGCCAGAACCGGATCAGGCGCCCTATCCTCGTGTCAATGTAATGAATGTCAATATGATGATTTTAGTACATTTTACAGGTGTGCCTCTTGGTTTCTGCATGCAATCATGCACTGAAAATGGCCACAATCATCTACTCATCAAACAACCTAGTTACTACTTACTAGTCACTATGCAACGAGTCGTAGGATTGTGCTATGGAAGCATAACAATATATCTGGACGGTTGGATCGATCTGTTCACCTTTATACGATATAATTTAGTTGGTTGTTCAGTTAGAATTTAAGTTTTAACGAACTTTAACTCTATAAAAAATAACAAAATTTTATAGAAAATTCCGATTTCAAACTAAATAACGGACGTCTTGTAAAAAAAGTTTGTGTAACTATATATATCATAACATTTGGTACTCGATAAGAGATGGGTCTTAAATGTCTTCTTCTTTACTTCTCAAATTCGAGCATGAATTCCTTATTCAGTTTGGTATCAATCTTTTAATCTTAGTTATTCAAGAAAGTGTAGAGAGAAAAAAAAATGGAGAAAAAAAATGAGAGAAATGGTAAAGAATCTATGGTCCCGAAACCCTTCATAAAGACCAAGGGGTAATTGCCTTGTAGCTTAATTTGTCTCTTTACAGTAACTGTGCAACAGCACATCTGACTCCTCTCCATTTTACTTCGGAAATCGTTCCATCTTAATTCAACCATGTTGCTCAGAGTCGTTTGAAGCTCTCCTATGATGTCTTTTTCTTATTTTGTTTCTTTTGGTAAGGATAGCTATTATTGGCAATTTATATAAGTACATGATGTCATTCTTGTTTCGTAAGGAAAACAGAGGCATTTTTTAATTGCTGAAAAGGACGAATTGGTTTAATAAATTACCCCAAGCATGATACAACAATTATCCATTTGCAACTCTGTTTGGTTTTATGATTTAAACCCTATAAATGGGTTGAGCTGAGTTTGTTTGAATTGAGAAAAAACCCAATCCAGATTTCATGTACTGGATTTGGAGTAACTCATAAATTAACTCGTGATTATGACAAAATAACAAATAAGACCCTCATAATTCCCAGCATGTGTGGATCCTTTATTGCACTATATTTTTATAGAATTGAATTTGTGCAAGTAATGGCACTAATGATTTCAAGTCCTGTCTGCAATGCGCATGGGGTTGAGAAAACAAGGCAAATTGCCTTGAATTGTACATTTGTTTACAAAAAATGGAATAGCAACTCGTTCCATACATCAGGTACACCAGGCAAGCACCAGTGTATGCAATCAGAGTAACTCGCAGGGTTAGACAATTGTTCAGGCCTCAGTGCCTCCCAGAATTTGCGATATATGGATGGGTGACCATCTTTCCGATACTCCGATAGTTGAGTAATATTGAGAACCAAAACCTTTGAACTCAACCTGCCGAGAACCTTCTCCACCATGCGCATGGTAGGCAGGTCAGAACCACTTCCCCAGTAGCCGTCCAAATCAATGGGGGATTTCTCATTATAACAGTTACCTTCTTCATTTCCTGGCTTCCACTCTCGACTCCTGAGATTTCAGGAAATTAAAATTTTTGAATGAAGGTTCTAAACAGATTCCAAAATGATAATAATGCAGTTTTAAAGAGTTGAGCAAAAGATGTAAGAAATTGCGGTTTCGGTATTACGATCCTCTTTTCAACTAGACTGATATCAAGTTGTGTATACACATGCCATATATGAATGTGTGGACCAATGTGTAAACCATTAACTATGAAACATTGGTCCACCATGTGAGGATCCAAATGCAATTGTGTAATTAAGCCTTGATTTTCCTAAACCCTTTCAAAAATCCTAAGGTTGTGTTACATGCTTCAACATATTTAAGAAACAGTGTCCTCTATTAAGTGGTGAATAAAGATCTGAAGGAAAAATTGTCACAGGAAATTAGAATTAAAAGGCATCTGGCCTGAATTGAGAAAACTTCTTACATGAACAGTAAGCACCAATTCAAGTTACAAAATTTTGGAGAATAGCTGATATTTTAAAATTATCCTAAAGATAGCTTCAAGGGAGACTTTGATTTTAACTCAAGTTTCATCTTAAGTAACTAAGCATTATTCCTGTAGAGATTGTGAAATTATACACTCTGAGGTCACCTCACAAAAGTCTCAAGCGCAAGAAAGCATACAGGTTGAGTATCTTTGCCAGGTCCAACTCCAGGAGAACCTCTAATCTTATGGATTAAAAGTTTGGCATAATACTGAGAGTAAAGCAGTCCTAAAGTTGACCAGTGCCTACATTGACAATGCCTAATTGACCAACTCATTGAAGTCTCAAGAAGCCTAAATTTATTTATTTATTTCAGGGTCATGGAATGATGGAATAAGATTGAAATTTTTATTAGAAATAACAACCAAATTGATTGGTAAAAAAGAATGTTCTAGGAGGGCTTGGTGCTTACCAGAGATGTGTAGGAGACATTGTAACGAAGAAGACCTGCTTCTTGAGGGGATCGACTTTGGAAGCCCAGTCTGCCCAAGCCCCCATAGCCAACTCCATGGCTCTCAAACCATCTAATTCTTCACAAACACCATTTGCTTCAGCGCTCCATCTGTATGAATTGGAAGTCTGATCAATAAGGATTATCAATTCATTATGATTCTATTATCTCAGTTCTTTCTGGGCTGAAACCTTAATGCCACTATACTTACGACAGCTTAACTGGGCCTTGTCTCCACCACAGGTATGAATTGAAAACCAATATATCAGCATTTTCCCATTTTGATGCATGTTTAAGAACTGAATCTGGACGGATTATCCGATCATCCAATTTGTGATTCACTGGGTCATCAGAATTAGATTCAACAAGAAGTGGAGCCCAGAGAAACTCTACAGTAGCATTGTATTCCTACAAATGACACAAAATCAAAGCAATGAAGAATGATGTTCTGAAATATTCAAGATATATCTTTCTGCTAGCCATGAAATGACACTCACCTATTGGCAAGCACACCCAAAATTTCATGTGTCCTATTTGTTGGCATTTACTAGCAACTCAATTGTTCCTAAAGAATACTGTGTAATCTAACTCAAAACACATTTTTCCCTTAGTCAGACAGAGCAGCCTAAGGGATTATAGCTGGTACCAAGACTCCATTAGTTGGGGTTAAGTTTAGTTGCAGTCAACACCTTCTTAGATAGGAATTCTATTTTACCTCTGCTTTGAAAATGGTAAGAGGGGCATTGGGTGACATGGACCTCTTATCTGCTGGAATCACTGATTGTAACAAGCACACCATTGATATCCATTGCCCTCTGTTTAATGAATCCCCTACAAACATTAGCCTTTTGCCTCTCAACTTCTCCCACATTTCCGTGACATCCCATCTATACAAGGAAAACAAATAATCTATCAATGAACCCAACCATTAAATTAAAAGGAAACTCAACAAGCCCATATACTGCATAGCATTCTTATCTTTGTTTCGCTATATTAGTCAAGATATTATATAACATCAAAACAAATTTCAGTTATATTGATTCCAAGCATCTTGATTTACTTTGAACTTGCTTTAACCCACATGGAATTAGATGCTTACTCGAACTCTACCATAGAAAGCAATTAAACTAAACAAAGAATACGGAATTAGAGCTTCCAATTCCAAACAAGGAAACACAACCATGAGCCAAGCACATTAACAAAGAAATCTAAATGGTTACTGAAAAACAATTAGAAGAAAGAAGATGACCACTTTACCTCTTCAAGTTGCAATTGTGGGGTTGCCATCTCCAATACTGGTACCCCAAATCAGACCTCCCATGCTTGTGACACGACAACTGGTCCGACATGTAAGGGCAGTCCGACTCATTGTACAGCGGATACGAAGTATTATCAAACACCCATTTGCCTGAGAACACGTCACAACTCTCCAAGCTCTCTCTCCGGTGACCGTATTCCGGCGTATGGCCAGTCCACGCGATTGTCCGACCACTGTACTCTCTGGTGGAGTTGCATATACTGGATCTATCCAAAACCTCTGAAATTCACAAAACCCACTTAAATCCACCTCATCAAGTAAAAAAAAGACCACAACCCAGTAAAGGAATTGATCAAGAATTAACAAAAATACTGAACAAATACAGCAAGGTGGACCCAGAAGGCTTATTTAGCTGGACCAGCCATTCCCATACCTGGAGCATAGTTTTGATGGCTGAAAAGATTTGCCTTCACATAAGTGATTGAATGTTGATGTTGATGAGCCCGATCTGGGTTTTGCTGATTTTCCGAAATGCTGCGTTCACTTTGAAGAATCGAGAGCACTATGAGCAAAAACAAGACGAACAATAGTACAGGGAAATGAGTTTTCTTTCTGCTCCACCTCTGCATCATCAAAGAACGAGTCTTGCTTGCTTGAATTATTGATCAAAAAATTCAAAAGAAAAGAAATACAGGGGCTTTAGTTCTAAAGGAGACGATATCATTATCAATTAGATTTTTACCTGTAATTGTGGACTCATTGTCCGAACAGTGATTGGGTGTGCCAGGTAATATTAAGACTAATGAACTTCTTTTGCGAGAATATTATCTTTGTCTTATTATTTAGCACCAAGTGGCTTGGACCGCTTGGTCATCATCTGCTGAATTTAGTGGTTTTATTTTATTCATAGTTTCTTTTTTCAGGAATAACTAATAAGAAGGTGCCAATAATTTACGTAACATACTAACATGTGACATTTTATATTAGTGTTTAATTTTATTTTTGATCAGATGTTATATTATATGTGTGATTCTACTTTCTTATAGTTAATAATTGAGTTGGTGTTTGCAATCAGGGAACCAGCGGGGTCCAGGGAAAGCCAAAATTGCCAATAACAGGGTTTATGAAAGAAAAGGTAAAGTAATATTGATTAACCTCTTAACTTTGTTAGGCTTTAAGATTTCCCATTACAGGCTTTTAAGAGTTTAAGGATCATAGTTGTGTGGCACACATTATTGATAAATGGACATTAAGATCTGCCTTTTACTTTCTGTTCCCCACTAACATTTTGACATGTCATGCAATTTAAAGCCATATCGTACTTTCCTTTAAAACCCTGCTCAATGACTCAATGTAAACCTTTTGTATTGTGTTCTAATTCATTGAAACTTTTTGACACGATTTTTACTAATTCAGTAAAGATGGTACAAGCTTGAACTGTTTGGAACTTTTCTGATTTCCAAACCCAAGTTGTCATTGATGGAAAATGTAAGAATAGAGGAGCTCATTCCACACATCAGGCACTCCAGGGAGACACCAATGTATACAATCTGCCAAACTACTAGGATTTGACACTTGTTCTTCTGTTAGAGGTTCCCATTGCTTCCTATAAATAGATGGATGGCCTTCTTTTCTGTATTCTGAGAGTTGGGTTATGTTGAGCATTTGCACATCTAAACCTCTCACTTTCAGCTCACCAAGCACTTTCTCAATCACACCCATCATTTTAGGATCTGACCCATTTCCCCAGTAGCCCTCCTCTGTAATTTGCTCTGCTTCCTTGTAACAATTATCACCACTTCCCCCACCCCATTCTTCAGCCCTGCAATGTTAATAGCATTTTACTTGCTTTTTAAAAAAGCTGTATCATATATGACAGTTGATACATATTTAATATGTCAATTACATTGATTGTAATATCGTATACCTTTCGTGAGTTGGTGACATGCTGACAAAAAACAACTGGGTCTTGGTCCTATTTACATGGACCTCCAACCAATTTGACCAGGTCTTCAGAGCCATCTCATAGACTCTCAACATCTCAACCTCTTTGTACACCCCATCTGGGCTTTCAAAAGATCCCCACCTTAATCATTGCCAAAACAATATTGTAAAAATTTAGATGCAAGCAAGCAAGGTCAAATTGGTGGTTCTAACTTCTACTTAATTTGATTATATATATAAGGGTTGGTTGGGTGGTGATGCAAAGCTGTACTTACAAAACATTCATTAGGGACCTTCTCCACCAAAGATATGAATTGAAAACGAGAATGTCTGCATCAGTCCAATGTCTAGCATGCTTTTCAATTGCCTGCACTCTAACTATACGATCTGGTACCCGGTGGTTCACTGGGTCATCCGAATTTGATTCCACTAGCAATGGGGCCCAGTAGAACTCAATTGTGGCATTGTATTCCTGAGTTAATTAATTACATTTACATTTATTAATCTAACATTAGCAGTACTTGTTTTGACAATCAGCATAATATTTTGTTGGGTTTGGATAATACTATATAGTCTATATAGGAACTAGGAAGGAATGGTGGGGATTTTTGACAATTCTGACAGCAGGAAGATTCTATTTCCTTTATTTATCAATTTTCAAGTTGGACTGCTGTTGCCTGTTGGAGAAGAATATGTCAAGGAAACCTTCTCTCTGTTTTTTATATTTGAACTTTCTCACTTCCATCCCAAAGTCAGAGAGTTCGTGAACACACAATATGACGCTTTTACATGTTTGACGCATATGATTGGATAACAATAATAGGCAATTAGTTTCCATAATTAGTTTGGTTGGGCCTTAGTTTTTGCCAATTTAGGCTTACTAAAGAAACACCGATCCAAGCCCAAGGAAATTGGGTTATAGCATGGTACCCACCCTGATTCGAAGGCCTGTAGACTTACAATTATAGAGAAAAGGAAAACGAAACTCACAGTGGCTTTGAAGATGCTCAATGAGCCATTAAATTTGGTGTCCATGGATTTGAGCTCTGGAGGGACAGCTGACTCGACCAGACAGACCATGGAAATCCACTGACCTCTATTCAATGAATCTCCAACAAACACTAGCCTCTTGTTCCTCAGCCTCTCAAGCAACGCTGTGGCATTGAACCTACCTTATATATACATTAACATGACAAAACAATCCCAACAAACTCAAAAAACAGCCATTTAAAACACAACCTCATCATTATATCGTGACCCAAAAAATAACACCCAAAAAAAAATCCATAATTATATGTGCATGAAATAGAGAATAGCCATCAAAGAGACCTAGGGAGGTCACATTGGTGGGGTTGCCACCTCCAGGTCTGAAAACCCAAGTCTTTTCTCCCAAACTTCTCACAAGCCAACTGGTCCGACATGTAAGTGCACTGCCTCTCTTTATACAGAGGATAAGACTGGTTGTCAAAAACCCATTTCCCTGAAAACAAATTGCAGCCGCTGCTTGAAATATTAGTATTGGGGTCCCCAGAATGGTAATATTTCGAAGTGGTACAATCTTCTAGTAGTTGTGCACCATCTTGGGTGAGATAAACAGCCATTACTAGCAGACTTGCCACAAGGATGGTAACGAGGGAGTTCAGGCTGCTTCTTACGCCCCATGTTGCGGGAACTATTTGGGGATTTTTAGCCACCATTTGATTCATTGCTAACTTGATGATCTATTTGGGCTTGTGTGCATGTGTCAGTCTGTGTTGTCTGATCCCTTTTGAAGCTTCTCAGTGTGGTGGGTGAGAAAGAATTTTCATGATTTAGTTTGCAGAAGTAGGATTAGTGGGTTGCATTTCTTGTAATTGGTTTAATTAATGAAAGCAATGGATAGGGGCATGGCTTTGAATTGGCTTGTACTTGTCTGGTTTGACAGTTGATCATCCTTTTGTTTTCAGCAATGGGACTAGTTATTTAACTATTTGGATTGTGTTTGCAGCAATGTGTCGAGGCTAAGCCATACATAACGTATATATTTGTTTACAAGTTTTGGTGAGATGTTGATATGTGATACTGATATATATATATATATATATATAGAGGTAATATTCTATTCTTTTAATTTTGGATAGTTCCACCTGATTACTAGCTAGTTGGTTTTTATCGATTGATCTCGGACATTCTAGAAATAAAATAAGTCAAATTTAAGAGATTTTGAGTCCTGAATATATTGTTGAGACAATTGAAAATTTCTTATTCTATAATTTTTACCTTTGCTTTGAATCATTGGATTTAGACATTCCTTTGCTGATCTCTAAATCATTTCCAAATGGTTGATTTATGCGTAAATCACTACTTTTAAACTTTAATTAGGATATCACACCCATGGATAAGACATGAACATTTCACCTTATATATATAAGGAGTCAAATAATATTGGTCGTTGACATTAACTGGACAGAGCCATATATTAAACATAGATATTATATATGGAATTAAATTAGCAGTTAATTTCTAGCTCCACAATAAATTTCAGCTTCCCTATAAAATCAACTAGATGGCATATATGCAGCTAATACTGATTGTCCCGTTGACCATTAATTTTAAGGACTTGAGTATTGACAAATTTCCAATTAAATGGCAATAATTAATCAAAATTCTTTTTTTTTTTGGGGTATGCAATCAATCAAAACTCTTTGATGAGCAAGCAACGTTGTTAATTATATGGCTCAGTTAGTCGAGAAGTTGTGTCAAGTTTGGTTCTCGTATTATGATAATTGTGGCATTAATTCGCCTGAATTTTATTAATCAAGCTACAGCTACCATGCTCTATGGTTAAGGGGAAAAGTGCGATATTACATCATATATATATGACCAATTAACACGTACCCTAAATTGATTAGTGAATTGATCGATCCGAAACTAAAACATTTTCGTTTTATTTTAATTTTAATTTAGTGTACCATGTTTCTAATAAATAGACCTTTTTTTTTTTTGGTGTACACCACTAGTCTTACATTTATTCGACAAATGATAGACAAGAAGAACAAGATCGATAGTCCGTCCACATTCCAATAATTGCATGCAACCACTCACTCTTTTTATGGCATTCCAAATTTCTCTATGATGATGATATAATTAAGTGTTAATTATGAATTAATTACAGTCTTACAGAGTAGCCAAATAGAGGCTGCATGAAATATATATTTGGTAAAAGTTGATTTGGATATTAGTTCATTAAATTGCATTTGTTTAGAGTCTAACACCATTACTTTTCTTTTAATAGTTAAAAGCTTATATTCAAAATTTTGCTCCACTTAAGATCAGAATATTCAATTAGATCTCTATTATTTACAAAATATGCCATTATGTAAGTAGTATTTGTTTCAAATAGTGCCATTGGAAAAAAAAAATCCCCTCAAATTCATTAAGATACATAA
This sequence comes from Purshia tridentata, assembly GCA_003254885.1. Taxonomy (NCBI): domain Eukaryota; kingdom Viridiplantae; phylum Streptophyta; class Magnoliopsida; order Rosales; family Rosaceae; genus Purshia; species Purshia tridentata. Next base: position 57,504 of record QANT01005500.1, read on the forward strand.
TTTAAGGCATATTTTATGGTGTGGTGTATATATATATATCTTCGTCATATCATAATTGAGTCAAATAAAGAATTACAACGTGCTGAGAACTGTATGTAGGTTCATCTAGGTTCTTTAATTTGTGTAGTTTATTTATTTGTTGAAAATTAGCTCATTAGAATAGTGTGTATGTGCATTAAAAAATCTTAAAACAGAAATAAGGATGAGTTGGCAAGTAGTTAAAGGGGTTAACACATGAAAAAATAATGATATGGGTTTTAGTGCATAAAATCTGAAATTGAAAGGAATTTTTGTAATTTACTATTTGTTGAATTAGGTTTAATTGGGTGGTTGACATCTCCACATCCCAATTGGTTATCGTAAGAAAAAATCAAGTTGGTTGGGCCTCATTGCGTATGTGATTATGCATGTATATATGCATATCCCTCATATATGAAATCTTATACTCTATACATGTCTCATATATATTGAAATTGAAATCTACTATCTTCAAATCTGATGTCTCTTTATACCAGAGAAGAATCAATATGTCATACCCTGAAAAAGCAAAGTAAGCTGAGTGGAAAAAGGGCAAGTAGAGAAGAAAAAGCAACATGATTATTCTCATTTCCCAGTCTCGAGGATACTAATATTGACTAGGGAAAGTAAAATTTAGAATTAAAGTAATCAAGGCTTTTTTGTTTTTTGTTTTGTTTTTGGAATTAACCAGATTCTGACATGCATGGTGAGTTTCGAAGCAGCTAGGTAGCTGATCGTATACGAGATCCAATGGTCAAATTGCATACAGAGAACTATAAAAGACCCATGATTAATATGATGCAGCGCGCAGTGAGAGAGAGAGAGAGAGAGAGAGAGAGAGAGAGGGTGATATGATATTATGATGGGGGGTGGTGATGAGTGGCGTGAACGCATTGAAAAGTAGAGAGATAAGAAACACGAGGATGATTAAAAGGCAGGCATAGCTCTCTCCCACACTCCCACTTGCATGCCCAACTTGCAAAACAGTACTTACCAGTCCCATTCAAAATATCAAAACTCAGCAGCGACCAGCCAGACACGTACATCACAAAAAAAAGAAGCCCAACTTGCATTTCTTTAAATCGCCAATCACAAAGACAGAGAGAGAGAGAGAGAGAGACGACAACTTGGATCAACTTGCATGTCTTTTAAATTAGCTAGCCCGGCCAACGCAGTTGAGTAATTCTGAAAAAGTCATCATCAAGTGGGCATCTATATATATATTCATTGATCCCATCACGTTGTTCACTATTTAAATATGCCCCAACAGTATTCCAACCCCATGCATGCTTTCAATTGCTTGCTTCCATTCGAAATTTCTAGCTTGCCTTCGTGTACAAATGTACAATACATGCAATATGTCAATTTGCTTCTTATTTTCTTCCTTTACCACTTTTTCCTTTCTCTACCTCTCTCTCTCTTTCTATATGTCATTTTCTCCACTCTTTTTTTTAATAAAGACAAAAACAATGGATACATAAATCGATCATCTCCTTCAATTAAGCCGGATTCAATTCCATTCTATTCTATTCATATATATAACTTTACTGCCTAAATCCCATCTCCCTTAATTACGTACCGTTAAATTTTAATATTAGGAAGTAAAATTCGTAAGCTTTCAACAATATTCATTCTTCACCAGGTGATTTGATGTTTTCAAATGAATTCCATGTTTAAAACTACTAAATCATATATATAAATGATTCAATTTGTTCTTGGGTATATAAAAAATCTTTGTCAATTTCAAAACTTAATTCCCATTTTATTTCGTTTTCTTATTACCCTATAAACTAAGATTTCTAGTCTTATAATCTAATTAATGATGGTCCTTCTTGATATGATTAATAAACCAAAATGTTTCTCTAATTGATCTATTTCTTTTTTCTTGGTATTATACAAAATCCACCAAGTTAATAGAACTTACATATATAGGACTCAAAAGTTTTTAATTGTGTTTAATTTAGTTGTATCTTTGTGCCCTATATATATAAGTACGTGCTGCATCAACCTCCACACTGTTAAGTGCGTGCTGCATCAACCTCCAAACAGTTTCCAATGTAGCTAAAATCCATACCATATTAGCTGTATTTTGAGTTTTACCCCAACAAGCAGGTATTCCCCATTTCCATATTTGCCCATATATACCAGAGAGATCACATAGCATGTGTATGCATGTCGCCATGCCTAATCACTGACTTACATATACCAATTAAACATAACGCTTTCTGGCGGTGCATTTCAAATACAACAACATGACCGGCCATTAATCCCACATTAATACTTAATCTTTTGTTGATTAAACTTGCTCCATTTCCGAGCTTTACATATAAATCATAAATTCACAACTATATTATATATATAAAGAACATCTACATGATTACTTGTTCATAAATAAAGTAACATTTATACAACTGAAAAACCGTGATGGACGGCTCAACTCGTGGAGGGCTAACTCAAACCTCAATGCTGGCCGCAAATATTAATTAACTCAAGTGGGAGTTAACTTAATTTCAATATTAATTAATACAACATTAAATTCTTAATATATAGTGATGATCTTACTAAGTTAATTTCCCGATTTGTCCCCTTCTAATGCATGCCTAGCTGACCCTTTACTGACACAGGCAGCAGTCGTACAGTACGTCTCGGTCTTCAGCCTACCTCTCACAGCCATTGCCATACTTATTACTTACCATCAAAATTGAAAAAGTTAAAGCCTAGCTACCTGCTATTCTGCTATCTATTTACTATTATTCACGATAAAACGCTGCGTATTTATTTCTTATTCGTCTTTCGGCGTCGGCATGCCATTGTTGTAAATGTCAGAATTATAATTAATGGTACAAAAGTTAACAAACAAGACAGAATTAATATTAATAAGCTCTATTAAACATATTTAATTAAACCGGTAGCTATGACGGTTTCATCCGATAAACCACAAAACGAGGCCGTATCCACCAGCAAAAAGATCGAGGCCACCAGTAGTACAATACAAACTACAAACTCACACACATTGATTGACCATCGTACGTGAAACACTAAACTATGTATAATAATCAACAAGGAGATGAACAAGCTAAGCTGCTAGCTAATATATTGATTAAGGTATAAATATATACTTAATACTCATAATAATCAATAATTAAATGATCAGATTTTTTAATTACTTATCATCATCATCATGTGGGGGATGCTGACTTGTTGTTGTTACGTCTAGCCAAATTCTCGGCGATCTGAGCGAGTGACTGCAGGTTGCACCGAACGATGGTGTCCACAAAGTTACACGTGTCCTCCTTGGTGTTCCCGTGCGGCACGTCCACCGCGTACGACTCCACCACCACAGTACGGTCAGCCGACGACACCGGGTGGAGCGTCGTCACCGACCTGTAGTTGGAGAGGCGGTGGTCCCCGCCTACCATGCTGAAGCTGATGACATGGCTCTCGTCGTCCAGGATCTCGAGGCGCTCCGTGCTACTGTTGGCTGGGAGCCCGGAGATGACGTGGACCTCGCGCAGCGTGCCGACGTCGCCGTCCCCCACGATGACGTGGCAGCTCTTGACGAAGTGCTTGTAGGCCTGCGGATTGTCGAAGCGGCGGACCACCGACCAAACAGTAGAGACCGGGGCCGCGATCTCCTGCGTCACGGCGGAGCAGCACTGGGTGGGGCCGACCGAGTGGGTGTGGTGCGGAGCCAGCGCTTCGGGAAGTAGCGGTGGGGTCCGGTTGTTCTTGATGAGTCCGGCCGCCTTTTGGTGGGTTTGGTACTGGGACGACGCCGTATTGGTGGCGGCGTTGACGCGGTGGAGTAAGACTGAGGATTTAGGCGGATTTGGAGGCATTGGATCGAAACGCGCTTTACCCAACTGATGGATTGATTGTTTGAGATTGTGTAATTGAATGAATGTGAACTGGCTTTGAGGGTTGTTTAGTTGTTAGCTATTGGGTTTGTCTGAATGTATAAATATATATTTATATATATGAGTGTGAGAGGAAGAAAGAGACGGTTTGGGTTCTATAGGTTTACTTTGTTTCTGGTGGGTGATGATCTTGTGCACTCTCTCTCTCTCTCTCACACACACGCAAACAAAGAGATGAGTTGGTTTGCAATTTTCAAAGCCAAAAAATAATATATATTATATAGTGATGAAAGTTCATGTGAGGATGATAAAATAGAAACAAGTTGGTACTTCAGCCAAAGGGAAAACAGAGAAAGAAAGAAAAGAAAATAGGAAAAAACAGCAAGTGGTCAGGTTGAAGGTTCAGTCATCATAGGGAAAACAAATAAAAAAAGAGTTATAAAAAACAGCAAGTTGGTCTGGTTGAAGTTATCATAATATCCCTGCCCCAATGTTTAATTTCGCTGGATTGCAAGTTGACCCTCCTAGAAATTTAATAAAATCATTGATTAAATTATCATTTTGCTTCAAGTATCGTTCCAACTCGAGTAATTATTTTTTTCCAGTTTGAAAGTCGTACGGATGACCCAAGTAATTCATATACGGTGTGATTTACTGATGATTAATTCTACCTATTGAGTTGTTATATATAAAATTAATTAGTTAATTTAAGAGATGGGATATTGAAGAGTGATATTCAAAATACGATACAAGCTTAATGAAGAGAGTTGCATGCAATGGTGTCTCCGGTGCCATGGGCATGCGGGTCCATTGGCCACCAGACCACCAGTAGGTAAAATAGAGTTCGTTTCAATTTGATAGAATTGGACCATACATTTAGACCTGGCAAAAGTGCACACGACCCGTTAACCCGACACGAAACGACACGAAAATTTACCGGTTTGGGTTTGAAATTTTCAGACCCGATTGATATCAGTGTCCACCCGTTAACGACCCGTTAAAAAAACGGTTCGGGTCGGGTCAATTCGCGGGTGAAACGGGTGACCCGTTAAGACCCGTTACTGTTTAAGGACATTTTTGTAATTTTAATTAATGGCATAGCTGATCATTAATTGTTGATCATATATCTGATTTGCATATGACATATCATATATGGTCTTGCTGATCATTGTTTTCTATTGTAACTAATATATGAAAGTGCTAAATGCAAATGAATGCTACAAGTGAGGTTTATGAGGTTAACGGCCAAGATGATCACTGCTGAGGTTTCAATGAGAGTGGATTTGCATGATAAAAATTGAAAATACAAAAGAGCCTATAGAAGATACAAAAGATCCGCATGTTCTAATACAATTTATATTGATTAGTTTTTTTGTTTTATATTTGGGTTGTAATTGCTTATATTAATTTGAATTAATTTGGAGCTTGTAATTCTTAAAACTATTTGAATTTGAGGTTGTTTAAAGCCTTAAACTATCTTAGATTCTTTCAAAGAAAAACATTTTGAATTTATTTAGGGCTGTAAAGCAGTTTGTAGGGCTGTAATGAATTGCTAGATGCTTTTTAATTTTTTGTTTAATGAAATTGTGTTAAAATTATTATATTAGAGTTAATTTTAAAAAAAAATTGAAATTTTTTCCGGGTTAACGGGTCGTGTCGGATATACCCGTTAATTTTTCGGGTCGTGTACGGGTTGGAGTTTTCATAACCCGCATGTTATCGTTTCGGGTCGTGTTAACCCGTTAATATTAACGGGTCGTGTCGGGTTTGACCCGAAACCGTTTCACCCGACCCGTTTGCCAGGTCTAACTTTCGCTACCGCTTCGCGGCGTCGACTAAAAAAATATATTTAACATTGACAGAAAATATGGTATTGAATAGATTTTAAAAAATAAATTAAATAGTAATATTAATTTCATTCTCAGAAAATATATAAATGATATAAATGAGTGAGTAAGAGTCTAAGAGAACGTCAACTAATTAAGAAAGATTGAGAGTAGGTTATTTATTTTTCTGTAACATGTGAAAGGTCTTGATGTGCGAAATAGGTAAAGTAGGTTAAAACAAGTCAACCAATATATAATATGTGAATATGCATAATAGTGTTAACGATAAGTCTTATGGTATTCACCCGTCATTTTTATATGTCGAGTTCAAACATATATGTAATGGTCTTAATGAAATCTTGTTATCCGTTAGCATAGAAGGTGGTGGGTTGAGCCATTTTCAATATGGAACGACAAAAATCCGCAAAAATACGATCTGTTATTAAGTCTATTTTATATCTTTCTAGATTATGGATCATGAAAGTAATGAGAATGAAAAACTATGCCAAACGTGAAAGCAAACAATAGAATGTCAAAAGCCTAATCGGACTTTTTATCTGGGCCGGGGAGAAAGATTGTTTGATTCGAATTGAGAACTAAATTATAAAATTCTTGTCAACTAGTGACATTAGATAAAGGTTCAGATTGGGATTTTAAAAGACTTTTGGAAAGAAAACAAAAAAACAAAAACCTTGAACGTCTCATATAAAGAAACTTCATAAATAATGAGAACAAAATGAAGGAGAGTGTCTTTTTTTGGCCACTCAGAGTTAAATATATAATTTGAGTTTTTTTTTTCCCTATTGAATTAATGACTTTTTACAAGAATGACTATTTACCATAAAAAGAGTGTTCAAATTAAATATGTGATCATCAGTCAACTATTTTGGTCTAGTATATCGAGTTTGACTCTCTCATATTCCTCAAATAAAAAATAAAAAAACCTAGATTTGTAAAGTTATACAAAACGTGGTCGCTTGATCATATATATATATATAGGACCAAAACCCAATTTCTATATTGGTTTTTTATTTATTTATACTAATTTATAATAGAAAATTACATAAAAATTATAATAGGCTTTTTTCTCCCACAATGGTTAGTGGGTTTTATAGTTTTATTACAAAAAAGTCAATAAGCTTTTTTGTATCAGCCCATGTCATTTACTTAAATGCCCTTATTTTGTGACCAGTTCTATTTGCGCATAATTTTAAAATTTTCATTTTAGTCAATGGGTATATTATTGACTATTATGGAATGTTAAATTATTTTTGTGATTTTTTTGTAATTGACCCTTTATAAATCATGCATATATATGGTTTGCAATTTTAGATAGGTGTCCAACGACCACAGTGTGCCACCACCAAACTCTATAATAGTAGGTCAGTCACGCTCCAATATCATCCTCTTAAATTGGCAATTATAGTTACCATGCATGCACCTACCAAACTATATACTAGTTTTGCCTATCATAATTGAAAAATATTGGGGTGACCTCAAGGTCCACCCCACCCCTCGAATTTATAATTTTGGCAATGTTTATGCATAATCGGAACCGTTCATATTTTAGATCACCTATTATGGATTATCTATACAAAAATTCAACTCAATCGGAAATCATTTGGTTACATAATTGTTGTCAATTAAAGAAAAAAAAGAATGGTTCTGAATTAAAGAGTGATTTTTTAACCAAACCGTTGATTTTTTTATTTAATTGACAACAATTCTATAACCAAATGATTTCCGATTGAGTTGATTTTTTGCATAGATGATCTATAATAGGTAATCTAAAATGTGAACGGTTCTGATTATGCGCTAACACTACTGAAATTGTAATTTCGAGGAATGGGGTGACCTCGTGACCCAAAAATTGTTCATCATTATTATCCATTAGACCCTACGTACTAAAAATGTACCCTTCCTTTTTCCTTACCAAAATGATTGCCACATATTATGCATGCATAATATAATGACGGCTAAAATGTTAAAAAATATAGAAGTGAGAAAAGAAAATTGAATTATAAAGGAGGGTGGGGTTGGTTGAGAGACTGAAATTTAAATGAGGTATGCACAATTATTGTACTCCTTATTTCTTAATTTATTATCAAAATTATTTAAAAATAATGAGATATTGAATACTTTATACATGTCTAAGTCTAACAAAAATTAATTATAGAAATTTAGGATTAAATACTAAGTTTCAATACTTTTTTATAAAAGCAGTTTTGCTCATAATTTTTAGGTTTGGCTACTAACTAATGAACTTGATTTTTAGAATAGGTCACAAATTTACAACTCATTTGTTTTGGGCTTTATTTGTTTGACAAATTTGCCCTTCTATTGTCCTTTGGCCCACATATGATGGGTCTTAGATAAAATTTATAAAGTTTTGATAAAATTGTCCTTGATACTTCTTTATTGTCTTATAAATTAGTTAATATAGTTTCAACTTTAGTTTTAGTTGTGACTGTGCGACACTTAACTTCAAATTCAGTTGTGACTGAATAACAGTCACAGCTAAAATGTGATACAGTCACAATTAGGTTGTGACTAAATTGAAATTTTTTTTAAGAGAAATTGTATTGCAATATAATATAAATAGAGGTCAAATCAATACTTTTATTCAAAAAATTGAAATTTTTTTAAGAGAAATTGTATTATAATATAGTAAAAATAGAGGTCAAATCAATACTTTTATTTAAAATAATACTTAGTATAGTGGTGGGAGTTGTCTTTTTCAACTTACCAAGACAATCACAACTAAATTGTAGACAGTCACATCTAAGATGTAATTAGATTATTTTTTTTAGTTTTAATACAATATAGTATAAATTAATGTAATAGTATGAATGTAATATATATATATATATTATTATAGTAGCATGTGCTGTAATATTTCTGAATTATAATGTCTTTTACTATATTATTATGTTTGACTTTTCAACTAGTACCTAATCTAAAATGCTATTAAATTTTGGTACCTAAACTAAAAAATTATTGAAATTTGGTATTTAAAGTCAATTAACCTTATTTAGTATCATATTTCTAATATAAATAAAACTTATTTATTAATTTGAGATACATATTTGCGATGTTTTTAGAATCCCTAATATTATTGTATAAATTTGACCATACCGAGTGGCCATATAATTTTGTTTGAATTTCTCTTGAAGGTTTATATAAGTAATTAATGAGGGAACAGAAAGATGGACGAGGGATGAAATCATTAAAGAATCTTTTCATTAGTAATTGAAGCTATTGAGCAAACTTGGTTGAAATAGACTCTCACTTAAAGGAAAAGTCCAGACTCAACTCAACCACCAATTTTCACCTACAATATCTTTGAAAAAATTATTGTTTGTTGAGGTCAAGGAGGGGGGTTTCATAGTCTGCATATTGACTCTATACTTCATTTGTCTTTTTTGCCCCAAAAATGTTCTTTTTTTAAGTAAAAATTTCTACTAAAGGTCAAGTATAATTAAATTTTCTTCTGAATTCATGGATATAGCAAAATACACATTCAGAAAGTATTGTGAGTCTATTTTTTCTTTTGTCTGCACAATCTTAAATTTATAATATATAACTAATTAAAATTAAAGTCAAAAAATAAATATGAAAAAAATGTTAATTTTAGTTTAATTAGTACCTCAAGTTTACTTAAAATTTCAATTTTATACCTCTTGTTTAAAATCTTGCAATGTCATACTTTATTTATCCAATTCATTGCAATGTCATACATCCGTATCCGTTAGTATATGAGACCGTTAAAGAATTTGTTAAGTGCTTATGTGGTAAGGGTTAATTCTAGTTCAGATTTTTAAGTTTACTTAGAATTTCAATTTCATACATCTTGTTTAAAATTTTGCAATACCATACCTCCTATTTTCCAATTTGTTGCAATGTCTATCTCCCCGTTAGTATGACTTTTAAAGTCTCACTATTTTTATACCTCAAGTCTAATTTTTAAATTTTCTTTTTAAATTTTCAGATTTTTTGATTATTTTTAAGCTACGTATGATATATTGAATTGAAATTAACCCTCGCTATATAAGCACTTAATGAATTCTTTAATGGTCATATTGACAGACAGATAGAAATATGATATTGCAACAAATTAGAAAGATTGAGATATGAAAGTACAAAACTAAACAAGAGATATGAAATTAAAATTCTAGGTAAACTTAAGATATTGAATTGAAATTAACCCTAAGAAAAAAGAAAGGAGGAAAATGCACATTTGATCCACTTACTTTGAACCTTGTCCCAAGTTGGTCCAAATATATAGAGGAAAATGCACATTTGGTCCACTTACGTTGGACCTTGTCCCAAGTTGGTCCACGATTTTTTTTTTGTATCATTTTAAGCCACTTTCTATTCAACGTTTCCTTTGTTCGTCCATTCCGTCTATTTTCTTCTAAATTCCGTCAAATTCCAGCACATGACCAACATGTGGCCTATTAGTGAGGGCATAATGGTCCCTTCACTCTAGATTAACCATCCAAACGATTAGACCTCATTTCCTCCAGCCTTTTGTAGAAGCTCTGCCCGCCTAATACATGTTTTGGCGCCCTTTTCTTCTATTTAATCCCTTATTTACACCTTCAAGCAACACCAAAACACCATAAATCTTCCCACGCTTGTCCACCAGTATGTCATCTATGTCAACATCTTCAACTTATAGCCCCATGCTCCAGGAAGGTATTCCAGTGTGCCACGTATTAAAGCTCATAAATAAATAAAATTTAAATTTAAATAAACAAATAATAACAAAATAAGACATAAAATGAAAGCTATTCAGATTATTAAAGGTCCATAGATGTACTTGTCCAAAATCGTCCAAATGCATAGGAGTTCAAATCAAGTATGTCAAATTTAATTTATTTTCATCACTATAATTAGTTTGCTTAATTTTCTTCTTAAATTCCCTCTTTGATATCTAACTCGTTTTAAGTCCGATTTGGGCAAATGAATAGTCTATTTCGAAGATTTTTCACAAGGAATTCAACGAATTAAGTCTCATGAACAGATTTAACTTAGATGGCCTAGAATAGAGTCAAGAACAGAGCTGGGCGAAATTGTTTCTAAAACTGGGCAGCCAAGTTCTGGGATTAATAAGTTTTTATGTGTTTCGTGAAAGTCTCTCAAACTTTCCAGATCCATATTAGAGATTATAAGCTTTAAATTGATATAAAGAACGTAGGAAATGGCGGAGAAATGAGTGAGATACAAGCATTTAAAGTTATGAACAATTTTTGAAATTTCTGGGCAAATACTATCTCAAAACAGGCAGCAAGATTTCGGGGATAGTATCTTTCTCTGCAGTTTTCGGGTAATTCTCATATTTTACAGACTAAAAGTAGAGATTCTAACCTTTAAAATGATATAAAGATCTTGAAAAACGAATGAGAATTGAGTAAATTATAGACAATCAAAGTTTGAAATTCAGTTGATGTTTACTGCAGAAAATAAGAGAACATCTTATTAACTTGTTTTACTGCAGAACCATACATATATAAAGAAAATAAGAGAACATCTTTTTAACTTGTTTTACTACAGAACCATACCAGACAATACTATACCAAATCATACATATATAAAGTCAAAAGTGCCAAAATACATAAAAAGAACATTACATATAGGAGATCCTTCAATTTCAATAAAATTTCAAAAAAAAGTGCCAAAATACACCAAAACAGTAGACTTTAAAATGATACAAAATGCTGCAACAGTAGTCTCCAAAATACACCAAATTAACAGACTTCAAAATGATACCAACAGTGGACTTCAAAATACCAATAGTGTTCAATAGTGTAAATGCAAATCCTCATCAAAACACATAATTCCTATCAACATTCCCTATTGTTTCAGAACCTGCCCTTTTTAGCAGGAGACTTCATCCTCTGTCATGTGGCATTCCTCCCTCTGCCTCTTCCCATTGTTAAGGCCACACCTTTTCTACTTGATGTAACTATTCCTTTCCCCCTCCCTCTAGTTATCTGCAAATTAAATTGTTCAATATTAATGCCACTTCAATAGTGTAAATGCACATCTTCATTAATATACAAAACTAATTAACAATTTGAACCCTTTTGGAATGAAACAAGCAATTATAGTTGGTATTAAATAATAACAAACCTGATTGCTTGAGTTTCCAACCTCCCTTTTACATGATCTGGTGTTATGACCCTCCTGCCCACATTTACTGCATTTAATATTAACCCACAACCTTCTCAGCTTAAGTAGTGGTGGTGGATCCATTGGATTTGCATTAGGATTCGCTGGAATAGGATGGGCAGCAGGGACTTCACCTGGTCCTTTAGTTCTAACCTTCTTTGGCCTCCCTGGTTGATTCTTGAATGAGGGAGGCTCAAGTCTATCCTTATCTGAAGTTGGCCACAAATCCACACTAGGCATGGGATATATCATAGGATCATATGTTTGCAAGTAAGCATGCTTCCTATAACAGTCATGGACATAGTCAATAGGTCTTTCATTCCTTTCCCAAATGCAAGAGATTACATGGGAACATGGAATGCCACTGAGATCCCACCTCCTGCAACTGCATGTCCCTTGCCTAAGATCTACACACATCCTAGTACCAACAAGTGTTGTAACCTCATACTGCTTGTCTCCTGCAATTTGTACACTACACATGCGTGTGTCATTTTTTCTGTTCTCTATGATCTTTAATATTCTTGGTCCAATATCAGTCTTCCAATTTCTACATGCTGCTCTCCTGTTGGCCATCTTAAGCATCATGTATTGTCTGATATGTTCAAGCAAAACCAAGATTGGCTTGTCTCTAGCATCAAGTATAGCACTATTGAAACTCTCACAAAGATTATTTAATAGTATATCACACTTTGTTTTAGTCCCAAAGTGTGATCTACTCCACTGTTTTGCAGGTTTATCATTTAGCCATCCCCATGTTTTGTCATTTAGAACCCTCAACTTATCCATTTGAGCCTTCCACCATGGTTCACAAGTTGCCCTAGCAGCAGCCCACAAGACATTCTTCAACCCCAATCCTGGATACTTAAGCTTAAAGTTGTTGTGAAGATGTCTGACACACATTCTATGTTCAGCATTAGGTAACATGGTTTCTATTGCTTGAACTAGACCCTTTTGTTTATCACTCATAAAAACCCACCCTGCCCCAGTTTCTATGTCCAAATCCATCTTCAAAATGTCCAGAAACCATAACCAAGAGTTCTTATTCTCAACTTCTACAACTGCATATGCCACTGGAAATAGTCCATTGTTTGGATCTACCCCCACAGCGGTCAAGATTTGACCTGGGTATGGGCCTTTGATGTGGCAACCATCAACCCCAATAAGTGGTCTACACCCATTTAAGAAACCCTCCCTGCATGTGGCCAAGCAGATGTAGATCCTCTGAAATACCTTATTACCATTAACCTCTCTTGAACTTATCTTCACAATAGATCCTATATTGGTCCTTAGCAGCTCATCTGCATAATCATTTAGCCTTGCATACTGCTCTTTGTAAAATCCAGCATTCAAGACATAAGCCAACCTCTTAGCTCTATACACTATATTCCTTGATACATTTATGCCATAATCCTTCTTGACTTGGCTTTGGAAGCTTGATAAGCCCTAATTTGAATCTGTTCTCAATCTCTCTTGATATTTTTCAGCAATCCATTGATAATCGGCATGCTTAACTTTTCCCTCTTTGGTACACTGGTGCTCCAACTGGAACTTTTTGATCACCCATGTATCAGAGCCACCTTGTTGTGGGTTGCATCTTACTAGAAATGGACAACCCTTTGTACCCACACATATAGCATTCAGCCTAATGCTATCGTTCTTTACAAATTTCAAGTTTCTTCCGTTCACAATCCCCCACTCCTTGATGAACATGATAGCATCAGATTTACTTGGGAAGTGTTGTCCTATTTCCGTCACAGGATCCTTCAAATCTGTTTCCTTGTTGAATACCTTGAACTTTGGGAACTTTCTTTTCACCTTCCCTTCACCTTCATCATCAGTTGATGATTCACTGAGACTCTCAAGCTCATCTGAGATCTCACCAGCATCATTTATAGAATTTAGAGGATCTAACTCGAGCTCAACATTGTCTCTATATAGTTGCTCATCTTGCTCATCCCCTGAAAACTCATAATCACTATCTAAAAAATCCATATCATCATCATCATCATATGCATCAGCCTCCCCATGATTTTCAGTTTTTGCAAAATTCTCAGCATCATTCCCATTCTCCACATCAATAACATTCTCCACATCATTCCCAATCTCTACATCAACCACATGTGGCATCCCAAGTTCAACACCTTCATGTCCCTTGCCCTGTTCACCAACTTCATCAACCACATTCTCAGAAGCAGAGTGTTGTGTTAACAGGTTGAGGGTATCAACATCATCTATACCCAAATTGTATTCTGGACCATGTAGGCTAGGCCACAGAATAGAAGATTGGCTTTCATGCTCCTTCCTTGATGCAAATGGGCCTTCAAAATAAATAATAGCAACCCTGGATGTTGGTACAACTTGAATCATCCTAAGCACTTGCATATCAGACACTATATTGACAAACCCTGTTGGCCCATCAATATTTGGATCCTTATAGTATATTTTCCACTTATTAGGGTCGATTTTTTCTTTATTCACATCATAGCCCAGCTCTTCCCCAACTTTCATAAGGTCTAATAATGCCATAAGATCTGCTGTAAGGTAGTCAAGGAAACAAACAGAACCCCCCTTATAAACTCCACCGAATAACTCACCACCATAGTGGATTTCTAATGTCAGCCTATTAGGATCACCTGCAATACAATAGCAAGCATATTTAG
>QANT01005505.1:0-27483 GCA_003254885.1 Purshia tridentata
TTATTTTCCAGTAAATAAATTTCAGAAAATTCTTTCTATTATTACATTGATGCGAAAGCTGTATGAAATCGTTTTAGAAAGAAAAAGAATTTTAAAACTGAGGGATTTTCAAAGAGAAATGTGGGGTTTTGATATTAACTTATTTTGGGTATTTTTACTATAATAAATGAATTGTGCTATAACCTAAGTTTAAACACTTTTATCTTCGTCCACTCACTGAATCGTCTCATTAGTTTATCTCTTTTTGTTGTTTTAAATTTCCCCCAGGGGGTAGCGGTGAAGCGGTCGGGCCAAAGACGTCGAGGAAAATCTAGCGAGCTTAGTAAATTTTTGTAGGCACTTAGTTATGTTTGTAAACCTTATTTTTCTTAGCGAAATTTTGTAGACAACCTTAATAACTCTTGAATACTTAATCAGTTGGATTGAAATTGTTGGGTCGGAAACCCCTTTTGGTTGCGGTAGAGGAGCTGTGAATGCTTAAAAGTGTATTTGCAAGTCTCGTGGAGAAAAGGGTTAGTCCAATTTCAGGGGAGGTTCTGTCGAATTTTCCTTGATATATTCCCGCAGGATCACTCCGAATTCCAGGGTGGAATTCGGGGAGGGTCCTGTCATTCCGGTTCGTGGTTTTTATGCCCACTCCTACTTTATATAAAATGATTTGAGAGATTCCTATAAATTTGTAAACAATGAAATAATAAAACTACAAACAATAATCGGCTTTTTGGTGTCATCCATTAAAGTTACAGAAGAGCTTTTGTAAAGGAATTATAACCTGTGGCCTTTATTCCCAAACTGTACCAACATATTTGAGCATTCGATGAAGATAGATTGAATTACCATAATTGTGTGTATCTGTTAAGATAATACAAATAACATCCTCTGCTCATTAGAATTGAACAACTGCTGTTTTGTATGTCATTGGCGCGCTGTCAGTGACAGTAAGTTCGTAATGCTTGCAGTATATTTAATATTTAAAGCTTCAAATTTGTGATTTTCGCATCCTTAGCACTCTCTGTTTTTTTTTTTGCCTAGTAGTGAAGCATATAATTCCTCAAACCAATGAGTGAAAATACTTTGGTACACTAGTGACTAGTACATAACACATAAAAATGTCTCAGTTATGTGTTCATTTTGAGTCGATTTTGAGATCCTATAGGAACAAGAATCAGTTTTAATTAAGAGAGCTCAAAAACAAAAACAAAATTATTAGCCTTCATCTTCTGTATGCATCCCATAAGATGCAGATCTGTATTACCTCCAGAAAGTATATGTTTTGCTGCAATCCTTCCAAGCAGAATTCGTATTGAAACAACTGCTAATTTTGGACCATGCAGGGCATAAATTGTATAATTAGCTGGTCAGATCATATATACAGTAAGCATTGTTTGAATTCTTTGCTGCCGAGACAAGTAATGAATAACAAAATATCTAAGACAAGTATTGGTATAGGTGTAACAATACAGCTCCAGCAAGCCATGCCATGAGCACCTATTCTTTGAGTGCTCTTGCAGTGAAGTCATAAGGACTTAACTCTTATGCTGATGTGGTATATATAACATACCATTGGAGAAAGCTTTAATTTTGTCTAGCTGCTACTGTCTATTCATTGTGAAAGCAGATACATTGCAGACGTTTTATGAATGATGCCAAACCTCCGATATACCCTTCTGTTGAATTACATTATTCATACGATTAGACGCACAATGAGGTCTTTTAATTATGTCAAAATGTTACTCTTCGGCCGACCTTAATTTGAAGAGGAGTTGGAGTTTCTTTTTATTTTCAAATGTTTTATTGACTTATTATAATAACATTGTACTTCACTACAATAGAAAGATTAGATTGTACATGTGGAGATGCATTTTACAAAGTTACAATTGCTTATTATAGCTTATGTAAAAGCCATAAAAAGTTGAAAAAGTGAAAAGTGTCCCAACTTAGGCAGAAGTGGCCATCTTAATTTATAGGCTTTTTAGCATGATATTCACATGAATTTTGACTCGATTTGCATATTATCACTTAAATTAAAAATTGAAATAAGTTGTCTCTTGAATTAAATTTTGTTTCAAATTACCACCTTCATCCAAATCTTTAGAGTTTTTTTGGTCTATTCATAGAAAAGAACTTGGGTGAGGAAGTTTTTGCCACCTTAGCAGCATGCTAAGTGGCAAGGCCCAACCAATTATAAGTGGTTACATGTACAGCCATTTTTTTATTTTTTACAAACTTTGAAAATGAATTAAAAATAGCTCTGGACTCAGAAAAATACATGAAAAATTCTTACAGATTCGTCTTGACTAGTACTAATTTACTATGGAGTCAAATTATCAATTTTCCCTTCAAGAGTTTTTAGAAAATTTTGGAAGTCCAAATTTTCTTCTAAAAACCTAAAATAAATTTCCATCCCTAAAATAAATTTTATAGAATTTCTATAAAGTCTCAAAAGAATTCTTAAAAAAAAGTTTGGAAATTACCAAAATCCTGTTTTAGAGAATTTTGAGACTTTACGAAAATTCTAGAATTTTCCTTCAATTTATTTTCCTCTAAAACCGAGAGGTCTTTTGGGTAGCAAGAGTTCACAAGAAAAATAGCTGTACATGTGACCACTTGTAATTGGCTGAGCCTTGCCACTCAGCATGTTGAGGTGGCAAAGCTTCCCCACCCAAGTTTCTTTTATAAATGGACCAAAAAACCCTGAAGATTTGGATGGATCTGAGGTGGTAACTTGCAAACAAAACTTAATTCAGGGGGTAACTTACTTCAATTTTTAATTTAGGTAGTAACATGCAGATCAAGTCAAAATTCAGGTAAGTATCTTGCTAAAAAGCCTATAAATTAAGGTTAATGCTATATTGTGGACCATTAAACTGATCACCTTATGGAGAATGGTATATATATATAATTAAATTAATCTAAGACTATTTGATCGTTGATTAAATGATAACAATTTCATGTTTTTATCGAAATATTTTGTTCGTCTATTTATTTGATCAATGTTTGATAGCTTAGAGATTTTCAATTTGCTTGATTTTTTTGCAAGGATGATCTTTGAATATAGACTTAAAATATAGACGATTTGGATTGTTTAAATACCTTATATAATAGACCCTCATGAGAAATCCCATAAATATAGGATCCCACACTTGAAGGGACATGTATATATATGCTTATGTGTCTTTCTCTCTTATCAAAATTAGTTATAAAGTTTTTCTCCAACACGTCTTATCCTTCTCAGTTCTAGCCATTACATTGAAATTAAGAAGCCTTTGTGTTTCTTAATTTTCTTAGATATTGTATTTTATATATTGCTTTATTGGATTTTTGCGGTTCTTTTGCTTCAAACCTCAAGACCAGTACCTATGCATGGGAAACCCTCTTTGTGGTTTATTTCTATAAGTTGCTTGCTACTATTTATTGATGAACACTGCACAAGATATGCAATATTGAGGGAGAAAAATAAGCTAAGGGAGAGTGAAGTAAGATAGGTGTGATTGCTCAACCAAGCAACCCACGCATTCCATTTCTTATTTAGTCAGCAAAGCTTCTAGAAGAGAATCAGCATATAGCTGTTACAACAGACTAGAGAGAGAAGCCTATGAGCTAATCTCAGCCACACATCAGATCCGTTAGATCATGACACCTATTACATGAATTAACTGACTAATGAGGAAAACTAATTACACAGAGTAGCTAAACAGATGACTTAATTAACTAGCAAACTGATTAAGGCATTACATTCCAACATTTATATATCTCCTTGGCCATTTGCAGGTTGGTGATGAGTCTTTATATAAAATGATTTCTTTAAGCTTAAACTCCTTATAAATTTATTTCTCTCTCTGTTTTGAGTAGCTCGATCTGTGTATATATATATATATATATATGTTGCGTTATAGCTTCTGATTATAGGAAGGATACATAATTTCTTTATTAAAACTCAAAAGGTGAACTGTGAAGGTAGACTTTCTCCATGAAATTACTCAAATTCTGTCTTTTTATTGTATCACAACCTAAAACAAGATCATGCGCAATTGGTCAAAAATTAATTATTTTCATCATTATTTGTTATAATAAACTAGGGTGAGTACGCATTTAACCAATTAAACAGATAAACTAAATATTTTGGCGCCATTTAATTTCGTTTTACTTACAAAAAATATTTATCGATTCATAAATCGAACCAAACCGTTATTTGCAGTTTAGTAAGAGGTTTGAACTATTTGCATGTTGGTTTCCTCTCACTTATCAATCTCATCACTTGTCCCCTCTAAATCTCAACCTCCTTATAAGCAATGCATCCATCTCCTTTATAACTTCTTCTCTTCATCTTTTTCTTTAATTTTTTCATATTTTTCTCTCATTGATTTTCATGTTTCCTTTGTATTTTCTTTGGTTTTTGGTCCTATCTCTCCAAATTAACGGCTCAAATAGACAATGAATAAAGTGGTTCGATTCAATTTAGTATATGATTTGAAACAATATAAACTAATTAATTAGATTGGTTCAAAACTGAAATCATTCGGAACGTGGTCAACCCTAGATGTAAGCTAGTATGTAATAGATTCTAGAAACTGTGGAATTTCTCCGCAATATGTTTAGTGCATTAAATAATGGATAATATATTTATCTATGATTACAACACCGCATGTGGATCAATAAATCGGCTATTCTTCTCCTATTGATTCTGTGATTAGATAGGAAGAACGTAGAATATGAGTTTTGGGGTTGAAATATTACCTCCGGCTGAATAATATGATGTACAAGCGAAAACTTATATATCCATTATATTATATTTCAGGATTAATTTTAATTAGTTGAACCTGCTTGTTCTGGAATAGACATTTATGCAGGCAACTGATAAATCATAAAGGGTTTTGAGGAAGCTGGCCATCATAGATGAAAAAAAGAAATTCATATTATCTGAATATAGCCTCAATAATATGTCTTTTCCGGTTGGGTATATGATACAGAAAAGGCTTGAAGACGATGAAAATCTTGATACGGAGAATATTTTGTCTCTTCTTCCTATGAAATTACAAAAATACATCAAACGCTATTTATTTTTTGCTACACTAAAGAAAGTAAGTTTCTCTATTCTATACAATAAGTTGTATCTATTAGTATTACGGTGTTGCTTATTGGATTTTATCCTCTTAATTTTTTATTTATCACATGTACTTGACCACAGTTTCCAGTGCTTCAAACTATATGGACAAACAAGTTGAAGGCAATCTGTGACCATCTTGACCCAGTGACGCATGATAAGGGCAGCTATATTATTCGTGAGGGAGAACCACTTGATTTCATGATCTTCATCACGTTGGGCACTGCACTGACCTACACAACTACTGGTTCCTCAAGCAGTATCGACCATCTTGGAAAAGGTAATTTTTATGGAAAAGATCTTTTAACTTGGGCAGCGCAACCTATCTCCTCTTTTTCCCACTTACCCATATCCAAAAACTGTCAAGTGCCGCAAAAAAGTTGAAGTCTTTGCTATCGTGGCCTCCGATTTACAGCTTGTTTTCTCTAAAACCAAGAAGCTCTCCCACTCAACGGAGGTAGCTGATGATGGCAATTTCTAGGGTCATGCAAAGAGGGATCAGATTCATGGCTATTAATCATGTTAATTATGGTTTCCAAAAACTGTAGTTGCTGTTGGGCTTGCTGGAATAAGCTTGGACTTTACTTTAGGCCTTCATGTCTTCACTCCCCTTACTCTTCTGTTTTGGGCCTTTTGACACAATCTTTCTGATGTACTTGTGTTTGTTTTGGGCCTTGGGCCCTCTCATTATAAGCAATGCATTTATTAGAAACCTACCATGAAGTTACTCAAACTCGGTATGCGTTTTAAGTGCTAACGTTGTCATTTGTAAGATGGACATTTCGTCAAACAAGGACATTTCGTCAAATTTATCAAAAATTGTGATGCCCCAAAACTCAGGTATGTCACAGCGGCACCTATTTTGAGAATACTCAAGATTATAATGCCCGAACCTCGAGTATTTTAATATCAAATATTCACAAAATATGTTAATCCTTTTGGAGATTAAAAAAAAAAGGTTGTATTAGAGTTATATTACTAGTGGAAATACAAAATATAACAAAAATTTATATTTAAACCAAAAGACCATAAGACCAAAAGTAACAAAAGTAGAGGTTTGATAATTTACAAAAGTGACCAACCTGAAGATAGCTATTTGATAATTTACAAAACAATAAAAAGGATAACGACAAGCTAATATGCATAGCAAAAATGATCGTCAAAGATCTTGATCGACCTGCCCAGAGAAAAGGATTTGAATCTGACAAAACAGAGAGTTGACAAGTAACTAGGCCGCAACTTCAATCCAAGTCGTCAATTGGAACGCTCTTTGCACTCAAAGAGCACAGTAGGAGTAAGCATAACATACATTCATAGCTTTTCCTTAGGGGACTTTGGCTAGGTTTTAAAATAATATGATCATAATTACTACTAAATAACCAGTAAAACACATCAAAATAAGCACAATGCACAACTAGATAACCAATATCAGTTCAAAATCAAGACAATAAGAATCTTACCACGGGATTTGGGAACCAAATTCTAATCCTAGTACGGTTACCTTGCAAATAGAAAGTGATTTAATCTAAGGGAAAGGGTGGTTTAGAGAGAAGAAAATGAGAGACAAAGCTCTTGATCAGATAGAGTTACTTAAGTGCGACAATGAAAAGTGATAAATGAAGAATCTGAGGGGTATTTATAATTGGTAGCCGACTGGTCAGCCAAGCCAAACCGACTAGTCGGTTGGTCAAAATCGACTAATCGGTCGGCGGCTTTTATTTTAGTCCATCAGTTTTTCCTTTTTTCTCCACTCTTCTTCAAGCTTCCATATCCTTGGCCCCAAGCAAGTTGTCCTTTCATGCTAGTAGCATCCTAACTCTTGGATTAATCCAAGATAAACGGCCAAGATCCTACCATTTGTCCATCTCTCACTTCCTACAATTTTTCAATTCCTTCCAACTTCGGAAATTCACCGAAATTACATCCGGACTACGAAAAATTGTATTACCATTTTTTTATTTTAAAAAAGGGTTATAAAAATAAAAAATAATTAAATAAAAAAAGCCCAATGAATTGGATTTTCATTTTAGATCGACACCCACCCCACCTCCCTCCCCTCTTCGGCCACTTGTCGCCTGTCGACCCTTACCTTCCTTCCCCTCGCCGTCACCTCCTTCCTCTCTGCCCTATCTCTCTCTCTCTCTCTTCGATCTGAAGTTTAAAAAACTCAATGGGTCATTGACTTTTTGCAAAATAAAAAGGTTAAAAAACCCAACTTTGTGCCCGATGACCAGCCATTGAATTCTCAGGCAATGGTAGAAGACTAGGTTTTGGAAACACTGTTGTTTGGCAATGTGCAAAACGAGTTTCCATGGTACTAAATTACTGATATTGTAAAAAATTAGCGGCTTTTCTAATTGCAAATCTTTTTTTTTCTTCTTTTTTTGGTATAGATTCTAATTGCAAATATGTAAAGAGTTTTATCAAAGCATATGCATATGGATCCTAAGGAAAATGGATGCTATACAGTAGAGAGAAAGAGAGAGAGAGAGAGAGAGAGAGAGAGAGAGAGAGAGAGAGAGAGAGAGAGAGAGAGATAGAGAGAGAGAGAGGATGGGGTAGAGAAGATAGGAGGGTTGCCGGTAGGGGAGGGGTCGTTGGCCGTGACCAGATAAGGAAATAGAAGGCGGTGATGGTGAGGAGGGTTTCTCCATCCCCTTCTTTTTTTTCATATAATTTTTTATATAATATTTTTCTTTTAACTTTTATTATTATTTTATTATTTTATAATTATTTTAATTTTATATTTTTATAATTATTTCAAGGTGAATAGACATTTATATAACATAATTGATGGAAATGCTTGATTAAAACAAATCGTTAATAATCGTTCTTGCTTAAATCAAAGCGAAAATGAGATTATCAACTGAATATGGGTATAGTTGGACTCCTTTTGCTTCAATTTTTCCTAATGAAAAGATCAATTACTATTCTTATTTTTATTTAGTTAGATACATTATTTAATTGGTACTTTACGTAGTGGGCTAAAATGAGAGAGAAATTTAACATACAGTTTACCAGACCCAAAACTTACCTCTAAAGGCAAAATTAGCATCGAGCGCTAAAAAATTTTTAACTTTTTGCAAAGATAATCTATGAATAGAAATCTAAAAAATAGACGGTTTGTATGTGTGTGTATATATATATATATACATATCAGGCAGCCTCTAATGTAGGATCTTATATTTAACACTAAATGTAAGATACCTTATGGAACCCACTACCATGTAAGTTTTCAACAATTTTAGCCGTCTATTTTTTAAATCTCTATTCATAAATCATCGTTGCAAAAAATTAGCCAAATTGGAAATCATTTGCTTATCTAACTTTGATCAAACAAATGGACAGTTTTATCAAAAAATTTGGTTCGTCTATTTGTTTGATCAAAGTTAGATAGGCAAATTATTTCCAATTTGGCTAATTTTTTTTGCAAGAATGATTTATGAATAGAGATCTAAAAAATAAACGGTTCGGATTGTTGAACAACTATGGGAGTGGGACCCATGAGGTATCCTATAAATAATGTTATTATAGGATCCTACAGTAGAGCCTCTCTACATATATATATGGGAAAAATTTTCAAATAGGACACCTACTTTGAGGTCCATCTTAATTTAGGATGCCAGTTTGGGTTTTTGTTAGTGTATGACACATATTTAGAATTTCTGTTACTGTGGGACAACTTGTCAACTTCGTTACATTTCTCGTTAAAAATAAATCATATGCCATGCACACGACATATTTTTGTGAGGCAAATTTGATAATTCACCTATATTTTTTTTTAAAAAAAAATAAAACTAAAAAAAAACCAACACACTCTTTCCTACCAAACTAATAAATCTTTAAAATAATATAAAATATAAAATAAATAAATAATTGAATTGAAAGAAAAGGAATTAAAAACAAAAAAAGAAGCCCAACAACCCCTCCTCCCTCTATTCCCTTGCATTGGCAACCCAACCCAACTTAACCCAACCCACTCACCTCTTCCTGGTTTTAGGGTGGCCAAACAAAATTGCGATGACTGGTGGCGCCATCTATCCAATTTGACAGCTTTTGTTGTGTTACAGAGAGCAAGTCTGTCAAGTTGTTAATCGCCGTCGCCGAAGACGCCAAGATTGAGGCTGAATAGGAGGAGGGAGGTGGGTGGGTTGGGTTGCTGGAGATGGCGGAGGTTGGCAGGGGCTTTTGAGGAGCAAGGAGCAGATCATCATCGTGACGACGAAGCAAGAGGAGGAAAAGGAAGAGAGAGAGAGACACATAGAGACAGAGAGATGTGGCTAAGACGTGGTTGTCGACGTGGGAAGAAATTATTGGCCAGTGGGCAGAGAGGGGAGGGAGGTGGGTAGTTTGAGTGGCTGTGTGGGGGAGGCTGAGAGGTTGCTGGGTTTCTGAGCTTTTGTTTTGTTTTTATTTTCCTTTTTCAATTCAATTATTTATGTTTTATAATTTATATTATTTTAAAAGTATTAGTTTTTGAAGGTTTATTTTTAGTATTCATTTTTTTAGTTTTTGAATTTTAATATTTATAAAGTTAGAAATTGAATTAAAATTTTATAACCAAATTATCCCTCATTTGGACGAAAAATGTAACGTAATTGACGAATTGTCCCATATTAGTACAAATTCTAAATATATGTCCCACTCTAACACAAACTCAAATTGATGTTCTAAACTAATATTGCCCCAAAATATGTGTCCTTTTAGAAAATGATATATATATATACATGATGTTTCTACTATAGGATCCTACAAATAAACTTATTTATGGGATACCTCATTGGGCCTACTCCATAGTTTTTCAACAAATCTGAACTGTCTATTTTATAGATATCTATTCACATATCATCCTTGTAAAAAATTAGACAATCGGAAATCATTTGCCTATCTAATTTTGATCAAACAATATACGAACAAAAAGATTTCGATAAAACCGTTCACTTGTTGGATCAAAGTTAGATAGGCAAATGATTTTCGATTTCGCTAATTTTTTACAAAGATGATCTATGAATAGAGGTCTAAAAAATAGACGATTTGAATTGTCAAAAAATTACATGGTAGTGAGTCCCATGAGGTATCCTATATTTAACACTAAATGTAGGATCCTATATCAGAGACTTCCTATATATATATATACATACACACACACACACACACACGTAGGGGCCTTCAGCTATGAGATCCCACATTTAGACTTATTTGTGGATGAGACAGATGGATCCATTTCATGTAGTTTTTCAACAATATGAACTATCCATTTTTTAAGCCTCTATTCATATATTATCCATGTAAAAAATTAATCAAATCAGAAATCATTTGCCTATCTAACTTTGATAAAAAAAATAGACGAATCAAATATTTTAGATAAAACTGTATATTTGTTTTATTAAATTTAGATAGGCAAATGATTTTCGATTTGGCTAATTTTTTACAAGAATAATCTATGAATAGAGGTATATAAAATAGGCGGTTTGGATTGTTAAAAAACTACATGAAGTGGGATGCACACCTAAAGCCTATATATATATGCCGCTTCCATTGAAGGATCCCACATGGGGCCCATTTCATATAGCGTTTCAACATATATATATCAAAAATGTTTTAAATTTAACTAGTTAGCAAGTTAATACAAATCTAATTAACTACCCTTTTGGGTCCACTAAATATGTAATCTCATACCCTGAACTATTTATCTTTTAGGCCCCACTTCATAAATAATTTTTGTAAAAATTCTTCTAAATCGGAAGTCTTTTAGCTATGTGATTATAATAACAATCATTCACATGCTTTTATTAAAGCATAGTATTGGTCTATTTATTTGATTACTGTTAGATGACTTAATAGTATTCGATTTGATTGATTTTTCACAATTTGATCTTTAAAGTGAGGCCTAAAAAATGGTCGGTCTGGATTATGAGGTTACTCATGTGATGGGCCCAAAAGGATGGTTAGTTTCATAGTAACTTATTAACCGGTTAGCTTTAAAGCCTCTTTTATATATATATAATATTCTCTAAAATGGATGCGTTCGTATTTTTTTTACTGATAACCATCACCAAGCCCTTGGCAGCTTTTTTTTTTTTTTTTTTTTTTNTAAAAACTAAGTGCTGCAACATGCGCTTATTGGCCTCATTTTTTAGGGAACATGGTATGGGTTCACCCCATAGCCTTCTAGTGTGTAGAATGAGGCTTGTGGAGGCTGCATGTTATCTCAAAATCTCAGAGTTAAAATCTAACATAAAGTCGATAAACTAGTGCCAAGCGCTTGAGGAAGAAGAAAAATATACTGCCGAACACTTGGCAATTGCTATTGAGTGCTTGGCTCTTAGCGTTCGTAAAAAAATAAATTGCGGACGTCTTGTAGAAAGAATTACTATATATATAAGGCCCTTTCCATTGAGAGATTCTTTAAATAATTTTATTTAAGGGATCCATCATGGGGCTCATTTTATATTATATTTTAATGATCTAAACAGTCTATTTTTTAGGTCTTTGTTCGCAAATATCTATGCAAAATCTTAGACAAATCGAAAACTGTTAAGATATCTAATTTGATCGGATAAATAGACAAAAACAATATTTTCAATAAACACTTAAAATAGTGACCATTTAATAAATGGTCAAATGGTTTCAAATTTACCTAAGTTTTGGGAAGGACGATCCTTCAATGGAAACCAGAAAAATATAAGGTTTCGATCATCATAGTAAAATGCGAAGTGGACCCCCATATTTAAGGGATCTCTTAATTTTATAATAAATTACTCCTATGAACAAAAAATCTAAGGTTCATAACTAGAAATCCACCTAAATAAAAATTAAGTTAAAACTCAATTTATTCGTGTGCGCACACCTGTAAGCCAAAAACACGCTACCAAGTGCCTGGCAAGCCTAGCATTCAGTAGGCTTGTTGAGAGCTTAGCGCATTTGCAACCTAAAATTCATCTTTTTAAGTTGCAGATACATCTCTTTAGGTTGAAAATACATGATTTAGATTGCAAATGTAGCTTTCAAATGTAGGTTGAAGTTGCAGATGTAGCTGCCGAGTGCTCACCGAGTGCTTAGTATAATTTTTGGGCTTTTACTTAAGTTTTGGCCAGGTGGACTGTGAGTTATCTTTCTTTCTCTTTTTAGGCTTCTATTTAAAGCTCCCATAATTTATTTATAGAATTTCTCATAGGGCCTATTCTCTATTGTATTTTAACTATCCAAACCGTTTATTTTTTAAATTTCTATTCAAAGATCATCTATGCAAAAACTTATAGACAAATAGAAAATCATTAAAATATTTAATTTTGATAAAATAAATTGACGAACATAATGTTTACAATAAACACTGAACTAATGACCTTTTAATCAAATGATTAAATAGTTGACGATTTATCTAATTTTTTGCAAAATTGATCCTTAAATTGAGACTAAAGAAATAAGATAAATTACAATTTAATACCTCAATCGAATTTCAATTTAGTAACCCTGGTTCAAAAAGCGTCAATTTCATACATCAATTTGAAATTCGTGTTAACTTGGTACCTTCGTTACTCAGACCATTAGGAAGTCCATTATCTACCTACGTGGCTCTGATGTGGTGCATGAGGACTCCACCACTAACTGTTGACTTGGCTTTTAAAATTGCCATGTGGAAGAAGATAATAAAAAAAGAAAATATTTAAAAATTGTATAACATATAACAAAAATTTGAATATTAAAAAAAACAAAGCTCCTTGTTGCCTTCCTCCCCCTTCCACAAACTTGCAACCACACTCCCCACCAAAAATTGGCACTTTTTGAACTAGAGGTACTAGCTTGAAATTCGAGGTAAAGTTGAGGTATTAAATTGTAATTTACCGTCAAAAATATATAGTTTTGATCGTCAAATTATAATGTGAAATAAACCCCACAAGATATAACTTATATACCCTAAAATAAGCGATCCCATATATATATATATATAGAGGGCATTTCTGTCGAGGTATACCTCATCTTAAACATGATGATGTATGGCTTATAGGACCCACTACACTTTGTAATTTGATGAACGAAGCCTCTATTTTCTAAGTCTCTATACAAAGATCATCCTTGAGAAAAATAAGGTAAATCGGAAAAAATTAAGACATCTAATTGTAATAGAATAAATAGATGAATATAGTGATTTTGTTAACATTTTGAAATAATAGCCCTTTAATCAAATAGTTAAACGATTTCCAATTTGTTTAATTTTTTGCAGAGATGATCTTTATATAAAGACTTAGAAAATAGACAACTCTGATTATTAAAATTACAATGCGGAATGGGTTTCACAAGTCATATATATATACAGTCCTTCTTTAGAGAGGGCATCTGCATGACGTAGCAGAAGTTACAAAGGATTACCAACGAACCTTAGCAAAGATGAGTCCACCAGAAGATTGAGAAAAAAACTCAAGTTTATTAGATAAATTATCAAAAGTCCCAAAACAACTTAGAAAAATCCTTAAGTACATTTCCAGCAACTCTAGATCAAAACGACCACATAAATAAGGCTCATGGGCCAAAACGAACCCAAATAAAATAAAGACAAAATTAAATAAAATAGTTCGAAATTTTAGATGCAGTTTTGAGGCCCAAAACGACCTGGGATGCCCCAAAAAGCCTATTAGTCACAGAAAAATTGTGAGTTGCATTTTTCTCGAGATTTCTTTCAATTTGATATATAAATAAACCATATTTGGACTCTGGAGTCCCTTCAAATGAATAGTAAAATTTAGTTTTTGCCTTTTCATGAGTTTCAACGCTCTAGCTGCTCTTCGAACCTCATTGCCAACCGTTCTACATCACTGCAAATTTTAAAATTTGCGGATGTCTGACAGAATGTGGACACAATGCCTACACAAGCATATGAACCGGGTATAGCACATTTGAATTGGCTGCAGCACATCTCGACACTATGTCGGCGCTGTGTCGATGCTTTGTCGGACATCCGCAAAAATCCCATATATATATACAAGAATTTTTCATTGTAGAATCCTAAAAATAAAATTATTTGTAGGATACCTCATAGAGCCTACTCTCATAGTTTTTCAACAATCCAAACCGTCTGTTTATTATTCATAGATCATCCTTACAAAAAATAAGCCAAATCAGAAATTATTTGCCTATCTAACTTTGATAAAAAAAATAGACAAACCAAAATTTTAGATAAAACCGTACATTTGTTGGATCAAAGTTAGATAGCCAAATGATTTCCGATTTGATTAATTTTTTTGCAAAGATGATATATGAATAGAGTTCTTAAAAATAGATGATTCGGATTGTTAAAAAACTATATGGTAGTGGGTCCCATGAGGTATCCTACATTTAGTGTTAAATGTAAGATCCTACAATGGAGAATTTCTGTATATAAGGGTGGGAATGAGTCGGTTTTACCCGACAACCAACCCATTACCAACTCATATATTTTTCCTGGCCCATAATTTTACTCGACCCATGTAAAGGCAGGTTGGTTAGTAGTTGCAAAAATATATAAAAGTAGGGTGGCCGACAATTATCCGACCAACTAACTTTGCAATACTTAGCCCAATTACTACTCTCACGCTCACTCACTAGCCCAAGCCCATAAAAAATTCACTTGAGTGACTAGCCCAAGCCCAACCATCACCCATTGACCAAACTGACTCTTCATTCAGTCACTCGTTCTCATTTTTCACTCTACTCTCGCGATCGCTATCAGACCATCACTCTCAGACTCTCAGTCTTCACTCTTCACTCTCAACTCTCAAGTCAGACTCGAGCTCAGTTGCCACTCGCTACTTCTCCCGGCTGCCGTGCATCGCACCTTGCAGTCTCTCTCTTTTCTCGCAACTTCTCTCAGTCTCAGTCTCAGTCTCAGTCTCAGTCTCGCTCATCTTCTCTGTGCCGTGCCACTCTTTGACTCTTTCTCTCTCTCTCTCTTTCAAATTTTCCTCTGTTTTAAGAACTTTAAGTGATCAAGCCCTTCAAACTCTCCTCATGTATGATTAATTTTATGATTTTAATTCATCTTTATTTAAGGTTTATAGTTTTGTCATTTTTGGGTTTTCAAGTTAATTTGGGGCTTTTGATGTTGGCAGTTCAAATTGGGGAATTTGGCTCAAAATCAAGCCTTCCAATTAGACTCGGGTATTTGGGGAATTTGTCATTCAGAATTTGGGGATTTAGGGAATTTGGGAAATTTGGGGAATTTGTCGTTGTATTACTTATTGGATTATCTATTGAAGCTTCAATAACAATTAACTATTTTTTCTTATATTAAATTCAAATTTGCTGTGACTTGTGAGGGTTTGCTACTTTGTTGTTGATCCCAATTGTGTTTGATGCGGGTAGAGATAGGTGACCGAATTGACTTATGTTTGTTTGATAAATACAGGTTGCATTCAGGGTAAAACTAATTTCATACGCACAAAGTATAAGTAAATGTGTAAAACTAATCTCATGCACAATTACACACGGTCAAGCAACCATTACCTGACCATTACCCAACCCACAATAGTCGGTTGCCAACCATTATCCGAGCCACAACCCACAATAGTAAGGCCGATAATGGTTTTAAGAATTGACTGAAGAAACCTTTCAATGAGAGATCCCTCATTTAAGAATGAACGAGGATCTACTTGTGGGATCCATACGAGTCGTTTTGTGTCGATTTAAATCGTTTATTTTTTATATCTTTACTGATAAATCATCCTTACAAAATTAGCCAAATAAAAAACTATTTGCC
Organism: Purshia tridentata; assembly: GCA_003254885.1. Classification (NCBI taxonomy): domain Eukaryota; kingdom Viridiplantae; phylum Streptophyta; class Magnoliopsida; order Rosales; family Rosaceae; genus Purshia; species Purshia tridentata. The sequence goes on from QANT01005505.1 coordinate 15,837, forward strand.
TATTTAACTTTGATCAAACAAATGGATGAATCAAATATTTTCGAGAAAACCATCCATTTTTTTGATCAAAGTTAGATAGGCAAATGATTCGATTTGGCTACTTTTTTACAAAAATGATTTATCAATGGAAATGTAAAAAATGATCAGTTCAGATTGACACAAAACGACTCGTGTGGGCCCCATAAGGAGATCCCTCATTTAACACTAATCTGAACCGTTCATGTTTTACATCTCCATTAATAGATCATCCTTGCAAAAAATTAGCCAAATCGAAAATCATTTGTCTATCTAACTTTGATCAAACAAATGGACAAACTAAATATTTTTTATGAAACCGTCCATTTGTTTGGTCAAAGTTAAATAGGCAAATGATTCGATTTGGCTACTTTTTTACAAAAATGATTTATCAATGGAAATGTAAAAAATGAACAGTTCAGATTGACACAAAACGACTCGTGTGGGCCCCACAAAGAGATCCCTCATTTAACACTAATCTGAACCGTTCATGTTTTATATCTCCATTAATAGATCATCCTTGCAAAAAATTAGCCAAATCGAAAATCATTTGTCTATCTAACTTTGATCAAACAAATGGACAAACTAAATATTTTTTATGAAACCGTCCATTTGTTTGGTCAAAGTTAAATAGGCAAATGGTTTCCGATTTGGCTAATTTTTTGCAAGGATGATCTATCAATGGAGATGTAAAAAATGAACGGTTCATATCGACACAAAACGACTCATGTGGGTCCCACAAAGGGATCCCTCATCAGAAGGTTTATATATATATACGGTAAGGCTCCATTGTGGGATTCCCACAAACTTCTAATTTGTGGGATCCCTTTGTGGCGCCCACATGAGTTGTTTTGTATCGATCTAAACCGTTCATTTTTTACATCTTTATTGATTGATCATCCTTACAAAAATTAGCCAAATCAGAAATCATTTGCCTATCTAACTTTGATCAAACAAATGGACTAACCAAATATTTTCAAAGAAACCGTTCATTTGTTTGATCAAAGTTAGATAGGCAAATGGTTTCCGATTTGACTAATTTTTTGCAAGGATAATTAATCAATGAAGATGTAAACACATGAACGGTTCGGATCGATACAAAACGACTCGTGTGAGCCCCAACAAGGGGATCTCACAAATTAGAAGTTTACGGGAATCCTACAATGGAGCCTTACTGTATATATATATATAGGAAGTCTTTGTTGTATATTCCTACAAATAATTTATTTGTATATCTTCACCCATAGTCCACTTCTATGTAATTTTTTCAAATCCGAACTGTTTATGTTTTAGGCCTCTATCATAGATCATTCTTGCAAAAAAATTAGCCAAATCAAAAATCATTTGCCTATCTTACTTTGATCAAACATATGGATAGTTTCTCCAAAAATATTTGGTTCGTCTATTCATTTGATCAAAGTTAGATAAGCAAATGGTTTCCAATTTGAATAATTTTTTGCAAGGATGATTAATGAATAGAGGTCTAAAACATAGACGGTTCAAATTTGAAAAAATTACATAGGAGTGGGATATGGGTGAAGATGTACAAATAAATTATTTGTAGGAAGTATACAACAGAAACTTCCTTTATATATATAGTCACCTTCTATGAGGGATCCTTCATTTAGTGTTAAATGAGGGATCCCCTTGTGAGACCCACACAAGTTGTTTTGTGTCAATCTGTACTGTTCATTTTTTACTTTTCTATTGATAGACAATCATTGCAAAAAATTAATCAGACATCATTTGTCTATTCAACTTTGATCTAAAAAATATTTTTGAGGAAACCATCCTTTCATTTGATTAAAGTTAGATAGAAGAATGATTTTTGATTTGGCTATTACAAGGATAATCTATTAATGTAAATGTAAAAAATGAACAATTCAAATTGACACAAAACGGCTCATGTGGGCCCCACAAAGGAATCCCTCATTCACCACTAAATAAGGAATCCCTCATTAGAAGGCCTTTGTATATATATATATACAGGAAGTCTCTGTTCTGTACCTCCTATAAATGACATATTTGTATACCTTGACACATAGCTCACTCCATATAATTTTTCCAAATTCGAACTATTTATGTTTGACCACTATTAGTAGATCATCTTTGACAGTTTCTCCAAAAATATTTGGTTCGTCTATTCGTTTGATCAAAATTAGATAAGTAAATGGTTTCCAATTTGAATAATTTTTTGCAAGGATGATTAATGAATAAGGGTCTAAAACATAGACAGTTCAAATTTGAAAAAATTACATAGGAGTGGGATATGGGTGAAGATGTACAAATAAGTTATCTGTAGGAAGTATACAACAGAAACTTCCTCTATATATATAGTCACCTTCTAATGAGGGATCCCTCATTTAGTGTTAAATGAGGGATCCCCTTGTGAGGCCCACACAAGTTGTTTTGTGTCGATCCGTACTGTTCATTTTTTATTTTTCCATTGATAGACGATCATTGCAAAAAATTAATCAGGCATCATTGTCTATTCAACTTTGATCTAAAAAATATTTTTGAGGAAACTATCCTTTCATTTGATTAAAGTTAGATAGACGAATGATTTTTGATTTGGCTATTTTTTTACAAGGATAATCTATTAATGTAAATGTGAAAAATGAACAATTCAAATTGACACAAAACGACTCATGTGGGCCCCACAAAGGAATCCCTCATTTACCACTAAATAAAGAATCCCTCATTAGAAGGCCTTTGTATATATATAGGAAGTCTTTGTTGTATACCTCCTATAAATAACTTATTTGTATACCTTGACACATAGCTCAAATTCGAACTGTTTATGTTTAACCTCTATTCGTAGATCATCTTTGACAGGACCGCCCCAGAGTTTATCCCGAAACGACCCTGTGGGGACGCCACGTCTCACGACATGGGCCCCGATGCTATCGAAAATTCAGCAGCATATCCTTTGTAAAAAATGCCTTATCCAAAAAAAATAAGATATGCCTTGTTAACTCAACACTATCCAGAAAATCCCAACAAATAATCTCCGAACAAAAATAGTCAAACTGACAACAAACCCAAAGTGGTCACCTTAAGGTGACCTCAAAGCATATCTAAAGAAAGTACATCATTTGAAAGAAATGAATAACTGAAATAAATAAATGAGATTATGCTTACATAGTCTCGGATGTCAGAAGACGCAGAAGTGGCTCGACGCTCAAGTGGCACGAACGGGATCCTTGTCACCTGGGGGAGAATATTTAAAACACAAAACTATGAGATAAAACTCAGTGAGTGAACAAAAATAATTTAAACACTTCCTTTTTTTCAACATAACTATATTAACATAGAATTTGTCTTTCGAATTCCCCAGTTTTAAAACCAATTCACAAAATCATAATATCAAATCACTAATCCCAGGTCCCACTCATCATAAATCCAAAACCTTCATAATTATACAAAGTATAATTTCAGAAAAACTAATATGCATATACAGTTCCAAATATTTATAAGAGTTAAAACATTAATGATAAGTAGTAGCAGCACAAGACATTTACCAGTATATCAAAATATTTAAAACTCACACCGTAGTACCCATAAACTCTCTATCAATACGTACATGTGGGCCAAGTACGTGTACATAGATATGGCTAACCTTTATCAGTACTCGAACACACAATGGTTACCATAGATTCCCAACTTTATCAATATGCGAACACACAATGATTCACATAGATTCCAACTTTATCAATACGCAAACACACAATGGTTCGCATAGATCCAACTTTATCAATACACGCGTAGATGGTGCACCAGGACACACGACCCAAAGCCTATATGTGTGAACCGATGGGTCTCAAAGATCTATAACCAGCCATTTACCCCCGGGTACTGTTCAGTGGTTTAAAAACCATAAACCAATATCTCCATAAACATATTACATATACATTTTCAAAATACCACAAGATAAATATTTGCGAATAAAAGAATTATCCAATCAAATCACAATTTAAATAGATACTTAAATAAATTAAAAACAACCTTAAGACCTTTAAAAAGACAAACTTTGAAACCAAAAATCCACTCGCAAACTTGGCGAGCAAAACGTAAGTCTCGCCGATCACCCAACCAATAGCCAAGACTCAAAAAGTCACCCGAAAACACTCCTGATCGTCTTGTACAAACACATAAGGTCCAAATTGGTTTCCAAAAGCCTTAAAATAAGAAAAAAAACATTTTTGGTCACTGGCCGGTCTAGCACCGCCGCACGTGGCAGCGCCGGCGGTGGTCAACGGCAGTGGCCACCAGAAAGTTGACTTTTCTAGTGACCAACCCAGAAAATAAAATTGACTATACCAAATCAACGGGCTCAACGAGAGGAACAACTTTGTCAACTGGGCCGAGTCCAAAAAGTGGCCGGAAGTGGTCGGAAAACCTCAATTTCGGTCTGAAATTTCTGTCTCCGATCTGAAAATTCAAATCTACATGAAAAATTATAAATTATACATGGTTGGAAAGCTTGAAATGTGAGTATTTCAGAAAGGTAAGAATCGAACCAAACCGAGGTTTGACGAAGCGGGAATTTGGATTTAAAACTCGCGGTAGCCGAAACTTCCAAGGCTCGATTCGTCGTCTACAATGGTCCGATTGGGACGATTTGAATATGGTTGAAAAGAGGACGAAGAGATGAACAAAACCTGACTAACTTGACGTCTAGTAGATGTTGCATGCGCCTCCATGTACGACTTGAATGTGCGACGGTGATTTTGATCGCTAGACACTGTTCACGCATATTTTTGAATTTTTTTTTTAAAATGAAATTATTTTTCCTATTTATATTTTCCTCTCCAAACTTCAAATGCACATAACTCCTAAACCGTAACTCTAAATTACGAGCCGTTTCTTCCTTCACGCTCGTGAAGTCGAGCTCTACGCAACATATAAAAAATTTAGGTTGAAACACCCTTTTAAAAATATACGTCCCTTGCAAAACCAAAACTTCCCTAAGGAGGGCAAATTGGTAAATTCACCCCAATGACTTTAAATGACGATCCAACAAGGAAAACTAGGGACGGGTCGTAACATAGGAAGTATACAACAGAAACTTCCTCTATATATATAGTCACCTTCTAATGAGGGATCCCTCATTTAGTGTTAAATGAGGGATCCCTTGTGAGGACCACACAAGTTGTTTTGTGTCAATCCATACTGTTCATTTTTTACTTTTCCATTGATAAACGATCATTGCAAAAAATTAATTAGACATCATTTGTCTATTCAATTTTGATCTAAAAAATATTTTTGAGGAAACCATACTTTCATTTGATTAAAGTTAGATAGACGAATGATTTTTGATTTGGCTATTTTTTTACAATGATAATCTATTAATGTAAATGTAAAAAATGAACAATTCAAATTGACACAAAACAACTTGTGTGGGCCCCACAAAGGAATCCCTCATTTACCACTAAATAAGGAATCCCTTATTAGAAGGCCTTTGTATATATATATATATACAGGAAGTCTCTGTTGTATACCTCCTATAAATTATTTATTTGTATACCTTCACATATAGCTCACTCCCATGTAATTTTTCCAAATTCGAACTGTTTATGTTTGACCTCAATTCATAGATCATCTTTGCAAACAATTAACCAATCAAAAATCATTTGCCTATCTAACTTTGATCAAACGAATAGATGAATCAAATAATTTCAGAAAAACCATGCATATATTTGATCAAAATTAAATAGAAAAATGATTTCAGATTTGACTAATTTTTTATAAGAATAATTTATGAATAGAGATCTAAAAAATAAATAGTTCAGATTATTAAAAATTTAAATAGAAATAAACTATAAGTAGAAATATACAAATAAGTTATTTGTATACAATATATAACAAATTCTCTATATACTAAACGCCCAAAGCCGGTTACTGTTCTTAGACTGTAGCAGTAGTGAAATTACAGTTCAACCCATCTTTAATAAAATCAATCCTCACACATGACTTTGTAATTTTCAAGTTTATGGATGTTTTTGTTGTCATTTTTGTCTCACCCTTGGTTTTCTCCTTTTTTACACACCCTGCCACTCCTTCACTCTCTCACATTTTAAAAAATTTCTGATCTATGTGAGCTTTTCAAATTTTGCCCTCCAACTTACCCTTTTTGGTCAATTTGGTTTTGCTTTTTACCATTCTTGCTTTTAGAACTTGAATTCCCACAGCAACGTGTGGACATCCAGGCTAGTCCTTCCTCTATATATATATCATCATGAATTGCTGCGTTCCCTTCACAGTCCTCACATTTCATATATGTTTGAAAGAAAATTGAAGGTTCAGACCCAAAAAAAGACAAAAAGAAAATTGACGGGATACAATACAATGACACTTTTTTGGCCGAAAAAGTTCTTCCGATTAAATAGAAATATTCAAATACCCCAATAAGCTGGGTTTGGTTTAAAATGGACCAGGCACAATCCTCAACCCAACCCACACTTGCTTGGTCACACCAAACAAAAAATGATCACTTCTAATTTCTGACTTCTAGGCATCTTAAGCTAAAAACTTGGATAAGATCAGCTCCTGCTCAGTCATGGGTACCGACTAATTCTATCAAATATTCTGAGAGCAGTAGCAAAAACTTCCACACCAGATCACATCGAGCCTTTGCCAAAGCTCAAAATCCACAATATACCGTATAAGTACATGAAGCACACAATTTTAACAAGGTAGAGGCGGACTTCATCTATCCCACTCATCCAACAGTTGTGGTTCCACACTTGATTCACGTCCTTCTACGCCTCTTTGTTCACGTCCTTCTACGCCGCTTTGCACCTTATTCATTATCCGATCCCAACCCATTATGTGGGGCAGCGCAAACTGCACAAGAAATATTATTCGATTACATGCACATGAAATATATTGATAAAAACAAATATTATAATGCATATCTATCATTATTATTCCAGTAGTACGGAAGTTTAAACTTGTCGTCAAGTCCATACACTGCAAGCAGTCTTCATCACAGCAAATTCAGCAGTTGTGATAGGAACTGAGAAAGTATCTCTGGTTTTCAGAAGATTGTTGACTACAGCTGCCACCAAAAATAGGGAAGAAAAATATCAAATTTGCATAGGATTTCATAAATCTATAGCCACATGAATACATGAATAAAAAACACAACTTTATTTGAAATGACCATGGTTCAATAACTAAAAACAGATGGAGGTCATACACAAAGCATCAAAACTTCGAATCATTCACTCAAATTTTAAAACAATACAGGGATAAAAAGCAGCTTCGATTTTTCTTTTTTCCAAAGCAAATGTAAATTCAAGGAGATAAATTACGCACTGAAAATTTCAAATTTATTTAGAAAAAAAAAAAAAGTGTATGTGAAGACATAGTGCTTACTCAAAGAAATAAAATAGCCACTGCCATCTGCGTGAGGCTTAATTGATAAGCTCTTCCTCACTTGACCAGCATTACTGTAGAATGAATGAATTGCTCATTAAAACCAATTACTGTCTATTTCCCCGAAAATAATAAACATTTTTTACGGAAAAGAAAAAGAAGTGATGGTTTAACATTGAAACAATAAGATTATGGAAAATTGGTTTGATCAAAATGTGATTCTCTCGATGAGGTTAAAAGAGAAAAGGCAGTTACATATGTTTCCAGAAAAATAGCATGCAGCAAAACCAACCTTGACTTCATTGAGGGATCATGAAATAATTCACAAGAATCTTTGGGACTCAAGCTTATCAGAGCGCCAACCTCTGTTGCCGATAAAGCAAACATCTAGAAATAAAAGTCATGATTACAAAAATAATAGATCGAACAGAAGGACAAGACAAGAGAGAGAGAGAGAGAGTCCCTAATTAAGCTCTACAAATAATTTTGGGAAGTACACAATATGAGAATCTAACAATGTAAATAGGAACAGTTATGGAAAGTACCTGTTTCTTCTCCCAGTCATACTTGCGCTCACCGATGGCAGGAGTAAACGTCAGCAAAACGACACCACGCCGATCAACTACAAGACTTCCAGACTATGCAATATATAAAGAGATGAATGAGGAGATAAATCATTTGCATCCTTCAAAGTTCAAAGGATGTGCTTATGGCAATTATGAATGAAAAGAAAGTATGTACTTCCAATTTAGTGAATTTTGGGAGAACTGGAGCCAAAGAGACTGCAGCTTTGCCTTTGTATATTGAAAATGAAGCATATACTTTATCAGAAATACTTCCTGCAGGTTCAGGAACAAAAAGACGCAGATAAATAGAGCAATCCATCAAGAAAAAAAAGATGTAAGAGGTAAAACTTGAAAAATTGTACACACAAATTACCTTTAGCAGAAAAGTTCTGCCTGGCAGTGGAAAAGCTGGTGCTATGTGTAAAACCATGCAACCATAAAGCATCTCTATTGGACAACTGGTTCCTTTTTCAACAAAGAAAATAAGAAAATGAAAAATAAAAACAATACGTGATTAGCGATTATTTGTATGAGACTAGGAATAGGGATTATTTTAAGGGTTGTTAGAATTAGCCAATTTGATGAAAAACCATCCAAGAACTGATAAGAAACAATAATAACATAACTAATTAGGACCATAGCATAAAGGTTGTTGCACAAACTGGGTTTAGGAATTTTAGGATACTACTCCAAAATTGGGAAGCTGATAGGGTCTAAAAAGCAACAACATGGAAGAAATTCAGCCTTTCCGGCCATATGCTTGTTTTAAATGCCAAAAACGACCAACAAACAGTAAAGTAGAAAATAATACAATATCAATCAAATGGCCCATTCATGTATGTGTGCGCATCTATCTCGACATGATTAGATTAGGTTTTAACCCATCCCTGCCCTATAAGTTCTCGCAGAAAAATATTCTACGTCTTCCAATATTGAATAAATGAAACATATTTTAACCCATTCACCACAAACATATAGAAGAAATGCTAGAATAGAGTACAAGTTCACTTTTTTTTTTGGGTACCACACAATACAAAAATAAAAATTTAAATATTCATTTTGGTGAAAAATTGCAAGTCAAAAGTTTTCAAAAACCTATATAGGAAATTTACCTCAATTGCTAAAACGAAATCCATAGATAAAGGGGAATGGGTTTTCATTTCTTGGCAACCAGATTCATAAAATTCACATTTACATTTCTCTTAATTCTTTGAGCTCAGTTCCCCATCAAGGCTATATTTTTAGGGGTCAAGGAAAATAAGCAAATTGTTCATTCTCAGATTAAAAGGAAAAGAAAAAAACAAGAAAGAAAATAGAGTTGGTACCTGGAGGAGGAGAAGATGCGCAAAAGCTTAATCATCTTTGCTACAGCCAAGGACGGAGCCAAGATTTGAAAGTGGGATGGGCTAAATCTCCAGCAACTAAGATTGAGCTTGAATCTGGCACCTGAAATAATCAGGCAATCCTACACCAATCAAGTAATCATTAGACCATTGAATAATATTGTGCTTCTATTAAAAAATTAAAACAAATTCATATTGCGCTCTACTGCTCTCTATACAACTCCAATCACACTTGTCTCTTTTTTCTCAAGCATTTTCGTACTGCTAGTTTCTCCACTCATCTCTTCTTTTTTCTCATATCTTGTATCTTCTCTTCTCTTCTTTTTCCTCATATCTACCTGGTAATTAAGAAAACATGACCAAATAAAGCAAATTGATCCGGAACAAACTTTCGCAGCAGCCAGCTGAAATCCTAAACACACTCTTACAAAAATGTTGGCAGTACAATCAACCAAAGAAGTGCTAAAGAAAGCAAATTCATCTGACCTACGAAATGGGCAACTCCAATTCTCAATAATCAGCCAAAATCCAAATGGTTTAAACTTAAATTAAACCTAAATGACCCAATCCCAAATTGATTTTTGTCTTTGTTAAGTTAACCCCAAATTTAAACCTAGCTTAAACCCACAAATTTAATGTTACATTAAATCCCTAAATTCAGCTCCAAATTGGCAACAAAAAAGAAGGAAAGGTAGACAGACTCAACAAAAGCTGCAAAATACGGCTCAGAAACCTCGTGCAATCTAAAGAAGACATAAATTAAACCTAAATTAAGCTTAAACAAGAAAAACGGTAAGAGAAATACTAGCCAATGCCCAAGATGAAGATTGAGGAAGAAAGAAGATGATTTGAATGCCTGGTACACTGGTTGGACTTGGAGCCGAAGCCTGAGAAGTGAGAGCTGAGAGTAGAGCGTGAGGCAGAGAGCGACAGTGAGGAGTCGGTGGCTAGCCGTACAGTGTACTGATTGGGGAGGGAAGGGACATGTTGGGCTGTGGGCTGGCCTGGGCTGAGCTTTTGGTTTTTAACTTTGGGCTATGCTTAAGCCAGGAGCGGCCCAATTGAAAATGAGGCCGAAACAAGAGGTAATAAAAAAATTTAAATTTATTATTAAAATATAAATTTTCTTTGAAAAATTCATTATAAGATTATTATATTTTACTTTTGAGATACTATATTATTTTTAAAAATTTTATATTCAGTTTGTTTGACATTTTTTTTTTCGTTTTACCATAACAGACATTTGTGCTTCTTTATATTTGGAGCCATCATTTTTATTTTTTTTATTTGGGCTTGTATGTATTTATGAAAGTGGAGGTAGAAATAATTTTTTTTAAATTAAGTCATTCTTTCTATTTAAACCCATTACACTTTTTTCCACTTGGGATTTTTTGAAAGTGTTAAAATCAAATACTTATTTTGAAATGAGGTTTTTTTTTTATTAGGGCCATTATTATTATTTTTATTTAAATTTTTTAATATATATGTATGAAGACTTTCTAAAGTGAGGCCTTTTCTCAAAATGTAGCCCAAGGCCCAAGCCTTGGCTTGGGCCAGCCCTAGTTGAAGCCCATCTAGCTAGCTTAGGTAATTTGACTAGTGTGCATGTACATTGTCGTCACAAAACTCTCATTTTATGCTAAATATGGATCAATACTCACCTAAAGAGGTGAATATGGTATGCTCAATTTTTCGTTTCACACAAACTATCGCACCCAAATCCTAGTGTAATTGCAAGAAGACAATAGATATGGCTGCAACAACAAACAATTTTCTCAAGTGACACAACAAAAAATATATATATACATGAAATCTCCATTGTAGGATCCTACAAATAAAATCATTTGCGAGATACCTTATGGGGTTCTCATAATTTTTCAACAATCCAAATCGTTTATTTTTTAGATATCCATATATATATATATATATATATATATAGTATATAAATATATAAAGGGATCCACTAAGCCTCCTATGGCCAGGAATGTTATTTCTGATAGCTAAATAACCACATCTTCTGTATATCTGCAATGAACACAAATTGAAATGGTCCAGAATATTGCACAATCACCCAACACAGATTTATAGTGGTTCAGCTTAACTACCGACATCCACTCTACACACCCACTTTCACTAATTCAATGGAAGAAATTACAAAGAGTATGGATCAGCTAATACCACATGCATCTATGAATCTCTCTTTTACACCTCTCTTTCTATTTCTTTGCTTTGGCTCTTTCTATTTCTTTGCTTTGGCTCTTTCTCTAACACACTTTCTCTACTTGGTCTTCTTGATAGCAACTTCCTTTGCTTCTCAAAGAAAAAAGTAGCAGCCTTGTGTTT
>QANT01005506.1:0-70977 GCA_003254885.1 Purshia tridentata
GTATGTCGTTGTTGGCCACAGTGAGCACAAACAATAGGACCCCTTTTTCCTTTAAAATAATTATTTTCTCCTTTCCGTTTATTAGCAAAGAAGGCTTGAGTTTCAGAATTTCCAGAATGAGGATGAGATTTCGCCTCAGGATTCATCACCCTTTTGCGAACTTCTTCACGTTGAATGGTAGTGCATACATTAGAGAAAGAAGGTAACTCAGCGCTTAGTAGAATATGGCTCCGTAAATCCTCATATTCAGAGTCAAGACTTGCAAGCAGCTGAAAAACCTTATCTTCTTCTGCTCTTTGTAACAATGTTTTCGAATCAGTAGTGTGAGGACGATACAACGCAAGCTCATTCCACAAGTTTTTCATTTTTCCCAGATGTTCAATGAACGATTTACCTTGCTGGGAGGTTCCAGCAATATCTCTATGTAACTGAAAAACTCTAGCAGCATTATTTTGTTGGCCGTACATTTCCTTAACAGATTCCCATAGATGAAAAGCAGAATTTGAGAAACTGAAAATTTCCGCAATCTGAGGTACCATAGAATTTAAGATCCATGACATAACCAGCTGATCCTTAGAAAGCCAGTCATCATACTTTGGATCATCCTCATTTGGAGCAGAGATTTTACCATTGATAAACCCAAGTTTCGACCTTCCTCCAAGGGCCAAGGAAACAGCCCTTGACCAAGGTAAATAATTGAGACCATTAAGAAGCACAGAACATAGGCGAAGGCTTGAATTACCTTCTGATTCAGAGACAACAGCTGTGCGAGAAGTTGAGGAGTCTGGATCACCCATTGAAGAAAAATCAAGTGAATAGGACCTAGAAGTCAAGCTTTGATACCATGTAAAACAAGAGAGAAGGGCAGAGAGATAAACAAGAGCTATATAACGCGCATCCACAGATACAAAAGTAGAGAAGTTTTATTCATGAGAGCTTTAATCAAAGGTCCCTACAATATATAAAGGTACAAACACCATAAACAAGAAGGAAGACCAAAAGCCACCGACAGTCCATTAAGAGTTTCTACTGGTTCCAATACACCAGCTAGCAGACAACATCTATAATAAATGGCCCCACACGCTTATTAATAGTTTCTACTGGTTCCAATATACCAGCTAGCAGACACCATCTATAATAAATGGCCCATATTTCCAACACTCTTTGTATGAACATAGCTACCGAGCCCTGACCCCTTGAAGAATGCTTAGCGCGAACTTCAGTTTGTATTGCGGCTGTTATTGTGAGTTTAGCGCTCTCAGATGGGCCTTTTTAATTAATCTCATTATGACTTGGTCATTCAATAAATTAATAAATTAGAGACAAATGAAAGGAGAGAAAGGGACATGGGAATGGTATTTTAGGAAGAAGAATTATCAAATCTACACCCAGGTCATTCGTACCTAGTCTGGACGGAATATTGGACGGTAATTTTTTTAATCTCATATAGCTAGGAAGCTTTGTTCTGATGGATCTTATACGAAAATCTGAAATCCTATACGAAAATCTTTTACACAGGAAATACTTATTGTACATGAGATTGACATAAAGCATTCTCGTATTGGATCCCATTCTAACCAAGTACGTATGGATCACCAGGGTGTGAATGCAAGACTCCCCCTTATAGTATGGATCAGATTTAATAAAGAAGTAGGAAAGAGACCCCATAAATGTGACATATAGTATATGCGTATCATTTGAAATAAGTTTAACACAAAGAGTAATAAAAAAATTGTCACATGAAACTCACAGGGCATGCCTCATGGAAGATTCTCTCTCTCTCTCTCCAACTAATACTTGTATGTATAGTTAAATATGTTGGCCGAGGACCTAAAAGCGAATGACACTTTCAACATGCAGTGATATGCTTGTGTGCATCTTTTATCAATCCAGTACACTTTCAACATTAATTAAGAAGTTAAAAGAAGAGAACAGATACATGCACCAATGTTAAACTTAAACTTGATTTTTGGTTAAAAATAGTTACAACTCACATGTTTTGTTTCATATATATGTATATAAAAGAATCTAATGCATGAGATGCGGTTGAGCCTATGCTTATATATAATACTAAAAATGGAAACCAATCAAATTAATATTGTTAAAAGAAGAAATATGTACTGGAGCTGCATATTTGTACCACTTAACGTGCAAATTGAATTAGTATAACTTAATTACTTAATGCTGTTTTAACATTTGAGTACCGTTGAAGTACTGTGAAGGGATCGACCAATCTTTCCCATGTCACCATTTCAATATTGTTGATCATGCCCCTTGGGGGTGCTGAAGATGATCCAAATATTGTTAATCTTGAATGCTCATGAGCAAGTGCCAAAGCCAAACCTCTTATCTTGATCATCTTATAAATTAACCACCATAACCACATATATGACACACATTACATTATACACATAATTAAACATAAAGAAGAAGAAGAAGAAGATGATGTTAAATCTCCTGCAAATGCTGGAGGAGCTGAATATTGAAACATTATTTTCCTTGTTTCAACCTTCTTCCTTCACACTACTACTAGTTGTGGCCATTTTCATCATCCTTGTATACAAATGGTCCTCCACTACTCCAACAAACTCACCGCCTTCTCCACCAAAGTTTCCTATAATTGGAAACCTTTACCAACTAGGCTTGCACCCTCATCGCTCACTTCAAGCCTTATCTCATCGCCATGGTCCTCTCATGCTCCTTCATCTTGGTAGCGTGCCAGTCCTCGTTGTCTCATCGGCTGAGGCTGCATGTGAGATCATGAAAACTCATGACCTCGCATTCTCCGATCGACCTAGGTTGACAGTCTTTAAGAAGCTTCTCTACAATTTCAAAGACATAGCAACAGCACCTTATGGTGATTATTGGAGGCAGGTGAAAAGTATATGTGTTTTGAATCTGTTAAGCAACAAAAGGGTTCGGTCTTTTCGTGCTGTGAGAGAAGAGGAAACGAAATCCATGATTAGCCAGATAAAGCAGTCTTGTATATCCTCCTCCTCCTCATCATCCTCACCACCATCATCATCATCATCAGTTTTGAATTTAAGTGAAATATTTGCGACGCTTGCTAATGATGTTTTCTGTAGAGTGGCTCTAGGGAGGAAGTACAGTGGTGGGGAAGCTGGGAGGGTGTTTAAGGAGATTTTGGGAGAGTTTGGAGAGTTATTAGGAAGTCCTGTTATTGGAGACTATATCCCATGGCTTGCTTGGTTGAGCCGTTTCAATGGTTTGGATGCTAGATTTGACAAGGTGGCTAAACAATTCGATGACTTTTTAGAGAGAGTGGTTGAAGAGCATATGGATTCTAGTTCAATGAGTGGAAATGATGGCCATGTTCATATTGACGATGAAGATGACCAAGAGGATTTTGTGGACGTTTTACTTGGGATTCAGAAACAAAATTTGCATGGTTTTTCTATTGATAGAGATGGTATAAAGGCTATCCTCTTGGTAATTCTCTCTCTCTCTCTCTCTCTCTCTCTCTCTCTCTGTGGTGGTTTAATTATTATTTAATAAACCTTGGGTAATGAATACTTTTAGGATATGTTTTCTGGTGGAACTGATACTACCCATACAGCCCTAGAGTGGGCAATGTCTGAGCTTTTAAGGCATCCAATGGTGATGAACAAATTGCAGAATGAGGTAAGGGGAATAGTTGGAAGCAGAAGAGAGATAAGAGAGGATGATTTGGTTGGAATGCACTACTTGAAGGCAGTGATGAAGGAGAGTCTTCGTTTACATCCTCCACTTGTATTACTAGGGCCGAGGATGTCGATCCAAGATGTGAAAGTAAATGGTTACAAGATTAAAGCCAACACACAAGTTTTGATAAATGGATGGGCAATTGGAAGAGATCCCAAGTCATACAACAAAGCAGAGGAGTATGAGCCAGAAAGGTTCATGAATAGTAGTGTAGATTATAAAGGGAACGACTTCGAATTGATTCCATTTGGGGCTGGCAGGAGGGGGTGCCCAGGAATGCAGTTTGCCATGGCTGTTAATGAGATTGCTTTAGCAAATCTGGTGCACAATTTCAACTGGGCATTGCCTGGTGGAGGAAGAGCAGAGGATTTAGACATGACTGAATTCACTGGTCTATCCACACATAGAAAATATCCTCTTAAAGCAGTAGCGGTTTCATTTTCGTGTTGAAATTCAGATAGAGGGATAATAATTATGGCCTTCATCCAATCTATATTGTATTAGGTTTGTGTGTAAGTTGGAGTTAGAAGTAAAAAGGAACCAGCTTGTATTATAAAGGCTTGGTTTAATTTTATAAACTTAAACATAGAGTTAGCGAGCGATATTAATTTATGTTGTAGCTAGCGTTCCCTTTATAATAGTAGTCTATCTATCATACATATTTCATTCCAATTACACTGTACACGTACATGAAGAAATTAATTAAGAAGACTGATACAGTGAAATGCCAATAAACTAATGAAGTTTTGGTTATGCATAGCAAAGCTTAGTTCCTAATTCTGAGAGGAGAGATGTGGTTAAGTGTGTACAGACCACTAATGGATGTTCTTCTTAAGACTTGGTCCCTCCACGCTAAATAAAGGTCATGCATCAAGCTCAAAATTCCTTCAGATGAAACCAACAAATGTCTCCCAACTTCAATAATGGTAGCAATACTCTTTCTTAATTAAGAAATTAAAAAAGCCAACACACAAGTCTTGATGAATGCATGGCAAATTCAAAAAGATCGATCCCAAGTCATACAACAAACCGGAGGAGTCAAAGAGATTCATGAATAGCAGTGTAGATTTCAAAGGGAAAGACTTTGAATTCATTCCATTTTGCCATGTCTTGGTGCACAAGTTCAATTAAGCATTGCCTGGTGGAGCAAGAGCTGAGGATTTAGACATGACTGAAGCCACTTTTCTCTCCACACATAGAATGAGTATGGCCTTAATCGTATGTCTAAGCCTAACCAGGATTGTATTACTTTAATTTGTCTTTGTTTTCTATTATATTTTAATTGTATTAGATTTTTGCGTGTGTGTGCATGCATGACTCATGAGTATGGGAATATATAAGAAGGAAAAAGAAATCAGATTGTATTTTATATGCATGCTTGGTTATGAATAAAACATGCACTTTAAATTCTGAGGACTTTTGTATATTCTCTATGACAATTTCTGAGAAAGAAGAGTTATCAAGCTGAAAATGCCTTTGGATTGGTGAAAACAACAAAAATTCTATTCACCAAAAGACCAAAAATTTCTCTTAAAGTCTCAAGTGTGTGCTCATCTTGCTTGGCTGCAATTTTTCGTTTCTTAAGTTTTTGCATTTCTTCTAAAGTGTGCTTTGGGTGTGGGCCCTGTGGAATTATAATTGAGGGAAAATGACGATTTCAATATCTGTATATAGTATGACTGTTTTTTAAATTAGGTTCGTGTAGTTTTATTTAATTTTTCAAATGGATTGAAAACGAACGCATGGCACATCGAAAGAGATCCCAGGTCATACGACAAGCCAGAGGTTCATGAATAGCAGTGTAGATTATAGAGGGAATGACTTCCAATTAATTACATTGAGGTTGGCAAGAGGGGCTGTCCAGGAATTTAGATTTTCATGTCTGTTTATTCAATATATAACAGTTATATATACGGTTTGAATGATTTGAAAAAATGAAAGGTTTTAATTATAGACTATATTGCAAAATTACAAAATGAGAAAAATAAGAGAGAGTCAAAAGAGAAGATAAATTGGGTAATTATATGTGTACAAGATCAACACCAAAATATATATAGTAGAAGAAGTGGATCGATCTGAAAGGAATGTACATTGATATCTTTGCAAAAATGTTAACCAAATGTTGTGTGAAACAGTACTTTTTCAATCTTATACCAATAGGGGAAGAGCATCTTTGGAAAATTTTCCCGCATATATGCTGTTTTGGTTTCATAGTTCCTTTCTTTTTCTCAGTTATGTATGCTGAACTCAGACATACTTACAAATAGTACTAATTATAGAAGCAAATCAAATTAATAATTATTAATATATCAAATTGGTACTGAAGCTGCATGCCTAATATTACAAAATTGAATTAGAATAACTTAATTATTGTTTAACTTGTGTTTGGAGGTTTAACATCAAAATGATTCCTTTATCAATCAATATTCAATACTGTTGATCATACTGTTGAACTCTTGCAATACAAAGTCAGCATTCACCAACCCACCATGGAAAAATGGAGCAGTCGCTGACCTTTCAACATATGCTGCATCTTTATTACCTTGTGGATCCTTAATGCATGAGATTGAACCAATCTCAACAATCGAGAAGAAAAAGAGTCTGGATTTGTAACTCTAGTGATCAAGAAAATTTACGATTACACCTGAGGTCTCAAATTTGAATCCTTCTCTCTTGCTTGTTTGATCAAAAAAAGAGAAGAAGATGTTCAATCTTTTGCAAATGCTGCAGGAGCTGAATATTGAAACACTCTTCTCAAGCTTGTTGCAACCTTCTTCTTTCTTCACACTACTACCTGTGGCAATTTTTCTCATCCTTTTATACAAATGGTCCTCCACTACTCCAACAAACTCACCTCCTTCTCCTCCAAAGCTCCCTATCATCGGAAACCTTCACCAGTTAGGCTTGTCCCCTTATCGCTCACTTCAAATCTTATCACAACGCTATGGCCCTCTCATTCTCCTCCATTTTGGAAGCGTGCCAGTCCTTATTGCCTCCTCCGCTGAGGCTGCACGCGAGATCATGAAAACCCATGATCTCACATTCTCGGACCGACCCAGGTTGACTTCCTTTAAGAAGCTTTTCTACAATTATAAAGACGTAGGGACTGCACCTTATGGTGAGTATTGGAGACAGCTGAAAAGTATCTGTGTTCTAAATCTTTTGAGCAACAAGAGGGTTCGGTCTTTTAGAGCTGTGAGAGAAGAAGAAACGAAATCCATGATCACCAAGATAAAGCAGTCCTCATCATCTGTTGTGAATTTAACTGAAATGTTTACGACACTTACTAATGATGTTATCTGTAGAATTTCTCTGGGGAGGAAGTACAATGGTGAAGAAGGTGGGATGGTGCTTAAGGAGCTTATGGAGAAGTTTACAAAGTTATCAGGAGGTCTCATTATTGGGGACTATATCCCATGGCTTGTTTGGTTGAGCCATGTCAATGGTATGAACGCTAAATTAGACAATATGGCTAAGAAGTTTGATGACTTTTTAGAGAGAGTGGTTCAAGATCATATGGATGACCATGTTCATATTGAGGACGAGGATGACCAAAAGGACTTGGTGGATGTCTTACTTGGGATTCAAAAACAAAACTTGCTTGGTACTCCTATTGATAAAGTCAGTATAAAGGCTGTCATCTTGGTAATTAACTCTCTTTTTCTTTATGTATATCTATGTTGGAGGTTAATTACTGTTTTTATCAAAACTTTCACTAATCAATCATATTCTGCAGGATATGTTTGCTGCTGGCACTGATACCACGTCTACAGCCCTAGACTGGGCAATGGCCGAGGTTTTAAGGCATCCAAGAGTCTTGAAAAAATTGCAGAATGAAGTGAGGAGGATAGTTGAAACCGGAAGAGACGTAACAGAGGATGATTTGGTTGGAATGCACTACTTGAAAGCAGTGATGAAGGAGACTCTTCGCTTACATCCTCCACTTTCTTTACTACTTCCCAGGATGACGACCCAAGATGTGGAAATAAATGGCTACAACGTCAAAGCCAAGACACATGTTATGGTGAATGCATGGCAAATTGGAAGAGATCCCAAGTATTTCAACAAACCTGAGGAGTTCGAGCCAGAGAGGTTCATGAATAGTGATGTAGATTATAAAGGGAACAACTTTGAATTGATTCCATTTGGGGCTGGCAGGAGGGGCTGCCCAGGAATTCAGTTTGCCATGGCTGTTGATGAGATTGCTTTAGCAAATCTGGTGCACCAGTTCAATTGGGAATTGCCTGATGGAGCAAGACCAGAGGATTTAGACATGACTGAATCCACTGGCATAGCCACATATAGAAAATATCCTCTTAAAGCGATTGCTATTCCATTTTCTTGCTGAAACACAGACAGGGAATACTCATGTATTGAATACGGAATAACCTAGAATAACTGAATGGTTCCATTCACTTCAATGTAAATATATAAATGAAGGCCTTAATTCTATGTCTGAGGCTCTGAGCCAACTACATTGAGCTTACCTACAAATATTTGAGGACACTAAAACTGTAACTTGATATCGTACTATATTTTTATTGTATTAGGTTCGGTTGTATTAGGTCCGATTGCATGAATTAATCATCCATTACAATGATCCTGTTTTGTGATTATGTTAATCATCAAAGTGTTATTAACAAACTGCGGAATGAGGTAGTTGCATATGCCTTTTCAAGCAATTCCAGAAATCCCAAACTAATTAACAGGACGAGCTCGATGGGTACATACAGAGCAGCTGCGCCAAATTCTGGCACCAGGCCAATTCAGAAAGTTGTGTAACAACACACTCTTTCTTACTGTCCATTCACTGACAAAGCAAGTTTCGTACCCATACATGAACTCAGAAAATCAACATGAATAGAAATTAGCAAATAGAAAAGACAAAGGAAGCCTTAAGATGAGTATGCTGGAGTACTTTAAAAATTTGGAAAAAGAGATGAGTACAACTTAATTCATCAAATAAAATGTGAAAAGGCAATAGTTTAATGCTCCCAAGTTCTTTAGAATCACTTTCAAATTGCAGGGAAAAAGACTACCTAGAGATCAATCACACGAGACAACTTCTGGATCCGGTTTAATAAGAAGTCCCCTTGCTTGATGGTTGCTTGGTACAGTGAATTCTTAGCATCCGGACGATTAGTTTCTAGGACGCCAGCAACTTTGTCAATCTTGCAATGAAGCTTCCCTGCTGCTATGAAACGAGAAAGCTCCCTGTAAATATCAAGAAATGGGTTAGATTTCTGTAGAAGGCATGTAAAAATACTTAACTGCCTCTGAACTAAGTCAAGAATCAAAACTCAAAAGAATGTAGATAAACCATAAAGGCAACCATAACACACGGCCACTTACAAATCAATGAATTCCACAGTCACACCAAATGCTTTCGCCATCGCTTCAATAGTGACACTCTTGTAGGATTCCAAGAACTGAGAATAAACAACTGTTCTGACCTCCCTCATGTAATACCGGAAGTGTGGATGCAAATACCGGTCTAACTTGATTTGCTCTGTCAAGCCAGCTGGGAAAAAAATCCACGAGTATGAAATATATGGATTTGGATATAAACATTTGAATGAAATGTTACTGTAACATATAGGCATGTAGCTTAGAAAATTATTTATCTACTTACCAAATGCAGCAAAAAATGATTTATAATGACATCCGTACAGAGAGTTCATGAACTCCGAAAGAAACGGTATTTTTCCAATCACAGTTAATATCTCTGGAGCATCCACCACCTGTGACATATTGAATGAAATAAATAAAATTCATGTAAGCACGCAAATCACCCCAACAAAATGAGAGAAACATATAAAACAAGAAAGAGAAATCACAACCATGCAGTAGCAATATAGTATACCTTTTGTTTTAAGGAAACTCTGTCCAATGATATAATGCTCGTAACGACGGTATAAAATATGAAGATATCATAGGGGAATATTTCGTAAGTGGTGAAGGTAGAAATGGAATCCAAGAACAAATCGGCTGCCTTCTTAAAATTTCGAGTGGACATGCAGTACAAGCCTTCATACACCTTCAAACGATTCTTCCTTTCCCAATCACCTCCCTCTTCAAATAAGCTGCCATCATGATGCAACAGTTACAAACAAAGCTCAACTACCAAATTTGGAAATGAAAACACCACAATATGCAGCTGACTAATCCTTGTCACCACTTACTTCTTCGCTTTATCAATGCTCTTAGAAATGAGGTCAAAATCCATGTAAAAGAAGCCAAGCTGAAGTGTATAGAAGACCAAGTCCATCTTCTGCCCAACTGCAACTGTTTTGCTTTCCGTTACCTTGAGCTGTTCCAATGCTTTCTCCTAGGTTCATAAGGGAAGAAGTTGGATGTCAAATGGAGATAATAACAACATAGAAGGTGAAAAGACAAAAGCAGATATGACTTGTAAAACAAATAAGTTACAACTTATCTACCTTGTCACCAATACGAATGAAAAACAAGGACTTAGCCAAATGAGCTTCTCGAACCTCACTTTCACCTAAGTTTTCTTCAGCATCAGCAATCCTGAACAAAGGCAACCAGATAGGTCACTTATTACTTGATAATGATGCCAAATCTATAAAAATAAATAAATAAAAACGTAAATTGGGGAGAATATATACTTGCTCTCTGATGACAAACAAGTTGAATCACGAAACTACTCTTGTTTTTTACATAATTTGAAACAAAATCCATGCCACATACCCTCAATACATGCAAGGACAAGGGAGCAACCAAGCAAGGGATTCTGCTGAATGTATAAATAAGCATCGACACATTCCATAAAAGATAGGGCATAAGCATAACCAGCTTAACACGTTTGAGACGAGGTGGCCACATAAAACAGTAGATTCCATGCTAAAGAAACAAATTAGATTGGCTAAGCTGTAAAGAGAACTAACATGCTAAATATCAGACGTCACAGGCTAATCATAAGATCCTACTTCCTTCTCTCTCTCTCTATCAATTGGAATCTAATTTAATCAACTTAATTTCAACCCATTACAATAAGGTAAATAAAAACAAGCCAATCCTAAGGCTAAAAAAATTCTGACCATACCCTATTTGTTACAACATTTGAAGGGGGTAGATTTCAAACTTTAACCTAGTTAGAAAACCCACCTTAACTCAGACCTTTAAGGAAACCAACTTCCTTTTGAAACCTAACCATTCACTTGCTGCATCTAAGATTCACTCCTCAATCTCTATTACATCATACTTTTCACTCCGCCCTTCCCCCCAAAACCCCAATCCCCACTCACTGTTATTCTATGCTAGAACATGTAGTCAGATCCATTGACACCTCCATACCACACTCCAGTTTCTTTTGGGGAGCAGCCTAAAAACAAATAGAAGTGTATGCATCATTGAAATCTGAACCTAATTATTTGTTCTTCCAGGGATCTAAAATTTTAATACCCATTCAACCAGTTTATTATTCCCATCAAGTTTTAGTGAAAGGCAAACATAAAAGGCAGTTATTGCAGGTGTGATGCAGCAGATGCTAACTAACTGGACAAAGACACATAGCATGGCAATCTAGCTTGTTTACATTGCCCACATTTCATCAAAAACTAGAATAATAATCCTTTTTCACACACCATACAATTCTGCTTCTAAGCACATCTAGACAAAATATTTAATTCAATGTAAAACAAACATGCTCCATTAGATTCAATGTCACAAAACTACCGCTTAAGTAAGCCTAATTCAGCAAGTTATCTAGCAAATATTTCAATTTCATATCTACTAAAGCTAGCATTTCAATTCAATATCCTTCTTCTTTTGTCAAAATTCTCCACCAAACATAAGCTGGGTCAAAATTGAAACTAAAAGGAAGGCAAAACATTAACTCACTTTTCATCGAGCTTCTTGAGCTCGTCCTGGTTCTTCGCGCGCATCGAATCCAAAACGTTCTGATCCAGCTCCAGCACCGATTGGGCGACTAGGGTTTCGTACAACGGCGCCATATCTACAAAACACAAAACGGAACACCCAATCCCCGTTATGAAAACCAATAATTGAAACAATAAAACAGTAAAACTCGGAAATAAATCGGCGAAAATCGGCGATTTACCGTCGGCTTTGACAGAGGCGAACACCTCCTCTCTGAGGCGGACCTTCTCGATGTCTTGGACGTCGGGGAGCGAGAGAAGGAAGAGCTTGTTGGCCAGCACAAGGTGCGGTTGCTGAGGTTCTTGGCCTTCCATGGCGATTCGGTGATGGACACTCACTGAGTAAGGTTGCCGAGTTTGGCTTTCTTTGTGCTTTGCTTGAGCGAGGAGGCACTGAACTGTGTCTGTGTGTGTTCTTGTTTATGTGGTAGACTGGTAATTCGAGGGCAGGTAAGGGTGTGATCGTATGCTTCTCGGACAAAGTTTAATAGGGTGGCGGGTAAAGTAGGCCTGCCTGGCAAAGAAGGCCTGAGTGCTGTATGGTCCGGGCTGAGTGGGTAGGTCGCTTCGGTCCAGTCAATGGACCATCATGGGCTCCAAATTTTTAAGTGCAAACACATATAAATTATCAGCGGAATTGATTCAATTTAATAAAGCCATTTACAAATAAATTAATAAAATTTTTCAATGCATATTTTTTGTAGTTTTATTTTAGTCACTATTAATCATACGAAAAAAGATGAATTACAATAAATCAATAAACATATATATACTATTATATATGTTTAGATATATATTAAATTTGTTTCCGACTGCTACCTACCAAAATAATTTAGAGTTTATGTTTTGTAATCCAAATTCTAAACTAAATATATTTTTAGGGTATATAGGGCAATGTGAGATGACCCCCCAAAATTGGTATATAGGTGTAAGAAAATCCTAAATGGAATACAACCCATCCTAATTCAAGTGGGATAACAAGCACAAACACTACCCATATATTGTTTTTTTTTTCTTTTTAATCTAAAGGCAAAGGCAAACACTGAAGAATTGTGGTGCAATTTGGATTGAGGTGATTCAAACCTGAGTTTGAGCTGCAGCCCCTACACTCGACTATCTCGATTAACTTTCTCAAGTATAAATTTTTATATACACTCAACCAACTCGATTATTTTCTTGATCATCTCTTTGATCATCTTGATTTTAATCTAAACATCCGACTTATTAGATAATTTGGTCATTTTACAGTAAAAAATATCAAAATTATTAACTTTTGAAAGCATGAGACAAAAGTCACTAAATTGTAACTTGTAACTTGTAACTTGTAACTTGTAAGTAACTTGTTATTTGACCCAAAAAAAAAAAAGTACCTTGTTGTTAATAATAATATGGGTTAGTTATTTTACGAAATTTTGAATTTAAGAAGAAAAGCCCAAAATGAGCCCAGAATTCTAATCGTCGTTGGATCCCCGCGGTCCAAGGCAATAGAAGGAAGTTGGAATATTCCTTAATAGTTCAGCAATCGTAGGGTCCATTTCGGCCCAATCATTATTCCAACTCAACTACTCTACTCTGACAGTGATCCTCCAAGTCAAGTCCCAAACCCTCTCCAGTCTCCACCTCCACAGTTGAGAACCAGAAGGAAAGCCAGAGACTCTCTGTGAAGCACTCCAGCTCAGCTCACTCTGTGTATCCAATGGCCAAGCGAAAGCCTCGAAAAAACAATGCCCCCATTACCGTCGATCTCGACGACGATCTCCTCTCTCCCATTTCCGGCAAGTCCTTCTCTGTCTTGGCTCCTCTGTTGTCGCTTCTCCTCTGTTTCTTTTGCTTTGCCTCAATTTTCTGGTTGGAATTGCCATACACTTTTTTATTTTCCAAGTTTTAATCTTTTATTTGGTGTTTGGGGATTCCAGGAAACGCTTTTCCTTTAAATTAAAGAGGGAATCTTTTATAAATAAAGTTAAAATTTTTTGTAGTTTTGTTTAAAAATTGTTTTTTTATGTATATTGTCTTAGCTAAGGTTATCATGGACCTAAATTTTGGGATTTTATTTGGGAATTGATAGCAAAATAGCATGGAATGGAAAATAAATGAGAGAGAATTTGGGGTTATACAGAAATTTGGTTGAATATATTCTATATGGATATGGGTTAACCAGTTGTGTTGGTATTACTTTGTGTTTTAATCTTAGTGTTATTAAACTTACATCATATGAGAGAACTCTTTTGTTCTTATGATATTCCTACACTCAGATAACCAGGCAAGGAATATCAAGAAAAGTAAAACTTATTTCCATTTTATTAGCTTATGTGCTACTTAAGTGAATTGCTTGATGGGTTAAGAGTGTTTGTGTCCTCCAACAGAGATTTACAAAGAACAAGTGTCGAAGCATCGCACTTGTTGGATGCATGTTTTAGCATCTTCGAAAGCTCAAAAGAAGAGAATAACTAAAAGTGAAACTGAAGTGATTAAAAAGAGATCGCCATGCTTTTTAAACTTTCCTCACCACAAGAGGTCAATGAGGAGATTTAAACACCGCAAGGATGCCAAGCAGGCAGCATCACTAGCTCAGAAGTCAACAAAAAAATTAAACCACCGTAAGGATGCCAACCAAGCAGTGCCACTATCTCAGAGGTCAACAAGGAGATTTAACAACCGCAAGGATGCCAACCAAGCAGTATCACTACCAAGTGAAAAGCAAAAGCTAAATTCTGAAGAGTTTTCGTTTTACTTTGAGTAAGTCCTGGTTTCAAATTTTAAGTAATCTGCTATGGAAAAGTAGCCCCAAACTTATCATATGGGATTTTGTTTGAAATGTTTAGGAACTTATGGAAGAGCTTCTCAGAGGATAGGAGGACGTCTTTCACTTACCTTGACTGTATGTGGTTTGATTTGTACATGAAAGAATCCTATAAAGCCAAGGTGCTGACCTGGATTAAGAAGAAGCATATTTTTTCAAAAAAATATGTTCTTGTTCCTATTGTTTGCTGGTAGCTATTATCCATTACCTTGAGCTAAAATCCTTCCTTTCTATTAATGGTTGGAGTTCTAATATCTTCTTTTTTGAAATGCACCATTTTTAGGAGTCACTGGCGCCTCTTAATTCTCTGCCATATTGGTGAGAGTGTGCAATCCGAAACCCAAAAACCATGCATGTTGTTGCTTGATTCTCTTGAAAAGGCAGATCCTAGGCAGCTTGAACCATATATAAAAAGGTATGTTTATTCTTTAGCAAAACCTGTCTCCCTTTTTTCTGGACCATATTTGCTTTATTGGATGTGCCATTTGATTTATCATTGTTTTCAGATTTGTAAAAGACATTTATGAAGTAGAGGGCACAGGTCTTATCTACGATATTCCTTTGTTGGTGCCTCAGGTGACCTAACCATGATCTCTTTCTGACTTTATATACTCATCTTAAAAAATTTTTATGTTTACTTATAAAAAGAAAAATTCAGGTACCACAGCAGAGAGATGATGTAGAATGTGGTAACTTTGTTCTCTACTACATTAATTTGTTCATGGAAGGTGCTCCTGAGAATTTTAGCATTGAGGGCTACCCTTACTTTGTAAGTTTTTCCCTTTTACCATGTGTTTATTCTATGATGCACAGTTCATGTATTGTCAGTTATGCACTCCACCTTTCTCTGGAAATTGCAGATGAAAAAGAATTGGTTTACCCCTGAAAGCTTGGACTGCTTCTGCAAAAAACTCTATTCCTCCGCTAAGTGATGTCCATAAACTTAACAGTGAAAGAAAAGTCCATATGTTTTGGTTGACTTCAGGTGTACATTTTTTGTAGATTGGTTTAGCCAATTATAGTTCTTAAATGGATTCATGGTGAAAGGTGCAATGAATCCCGGTAGTTCATGATGCTACGAATGTTTAAGTGGATGGATGACTGTTTGTTCTTAGGATGATTAAGTATCACAGGAAAAGCTTAAATTAAGAAAGAGAATTCTTAATATTATAGATGTTGACTCCTTTTTGGCCAATATGTATTTCCTTGTTGCAAATTACAATTTAGTCTTTATTTTATGAAGAAGATAGTTGACAGTGCACAGTTTTGACATTGTATTAAGTTATTAACATGCGCAATCCTGATGTAAAAACGATCTCTTAGAAAATCAGTTATTTTTTGGTATAAAATAATGGAGAATATTTTTCCCGCTAAATGAGAGTTTGAAGACAAATTAAACCCCGTAAACAGGTTTTTGGGGATCCAAAAACCCTCTAAACATGTTAAGACTTAAGGTGGCCGGCAGGCATCTAGAGCCAAGAGTTGCTTGGCTAATTCAAATTAGCTTTTAATGAAAGCAAACATCTTCAATTGAGATCTGGAGATCACTTCCACTAGTGAATAGGATGATGGAACATGGTGCTTGAATCGATCATTTTTTTATTTAATTTCCTTAGGTCAAAGATTACCCTTTTTATGAAGAATATTGGTTAATATGTAAATATATACTATGGAGAGTAAAAATCATTAGCATAATCCCACATCGACTTAATTTCTTTCCCATGAGATACATAGTGTGTAATATATATGGTATCAAGAGAAGTACCACATGAATAGACCAAGCTCATATCATATGCTTTGCCAGATCGAGTGTCTCCAGCCACAAACTTTACAAACTTAATTTACTAGTTTCTTATTATTTTTTTACTTCAAACTAATTTTTATTTATTACTATTTTAATATAGTCGCAAATCCCAATATATTGCACGAAATCAAGCAGCCACAACAAGTACTTGATAGTTGATACCTGATTTACCATTCCTCCAAAGTTTGAGATAGTTGAGTTAATTTGTTGCCAAGCATGTTAAAATGCAGTCTCGTGAGTACATAACAACAGTTAAAAAAGAGTAAAATGACATGTAGAAATTTGTGTTACGCAGCATTTTTTTCATTCTATATGCCCTGTAAAAATTTCAGCTTAAGCTCTATACATTTTGGAATCTGAGCCCTGAGAGATTTAATTGTAGCAGAATTTCAGTTGAAAATGGATCGCTGTTGAAGGTCCTTGCATATCAATGATATGGAAGGTCTACTTCGTAATAGTCCCAATTATCATCTTGATCATCATAGTCCTTTTTGTTCTTCGGGGCTTCCTGTATGGCCTGCTTTGGATCTTTTGATTGTGGATACCTGACAGAGTTAAGCATATCAGAAGTGAGATGAGCAATGTCGAAAGGTCAATGAATCAGGTTTTGAAAGCAAGCAAAAATTTCACAGTTCATCAAGGCTGAGAAGCCCATATTATAATGTGATAAGAAAAAAGAAGTAAAATAGACAATAACATATTTGAAGAGCAAAGAGATAGAGACCCTCAAAAATCCAAAAAGGCTAACATACAGAGTCCATCAAGATCAATTATGCAACGAAAAAAACAAGAGCAATGCAAAGTAATCTGTTCAAAAATTGAAATAGAGAATTAGAAGTAGAGAAAAAAAAATGCAAAGTAAACTTGTCATTTTTTTGTACCACTTTAAATTCCTCAAAAATACATGCTAATGTCTGTCACATTTTCTTACGTCTCAATTGACAAACAAGTCTTTCACTATAAGGTGGAGATTATTAACATCAACTGCATACCTCGATCAGTGACCTGCAGTCAATCTGAAAAAGGCACCAAATTTACAAAGAAAATTTTTCAGACTGCTATGGAGGTTCAGTTGTCTAGCAATCACTAATCAAAATTTCATTTTGAAGACAAGCATAATGAGAACATAAACAGCACAAAACAAAACACACCATCCCAAAACTTTCTTTCACTTTCTCACCAACCAAACAGACCCAAAAGTAATAAACTCACTAAAAATAATATAAAAGAAAAGAAAAGAAAAGAAAAGAGAGCCCAGAAATCAAAACCTTTTGCGGTTCTTTCTGGCAGCCTGTCTAGCTTTTCTCTTCTCTTTTTCCTGCTTGTTCTCAAAAAACCTCCTTCTCTTGCACTCTTGCAACACACCGGCCTTAAGGACCTCCCTTCTGAAGCGACCAACAAGCTTTTCCTCGGGCTCGTTCTCTTGCACTATGATCTGAACGTTGTAAGCTGATTTGAAGAAGAGAACATTTGAGTATGCCAGTGAGGGACATAGTACATTGGCTGAAGAAGAAGAACAAGTTGATGGGACCCAGGTGGTGGCCACTATGGAGGCCCACCTAGATGGGGTTTTGGAAAAAGGGACACGTGGCGGCAGAGAGAGGTGGGGTGGTGCTGGTGCTGGTGCTGATTTTGAGGGAACGATGGAGGAGAGGAGCTTGGAGAGAGATGATGAGACAGCCATGATGGCCATGGTGGTGGTGGTGGCTTTTGGGTTGCTGGTTGGGCTTTATTCTTCTACTAAAGGTGGCGGGGGTGGGGCCAGTGGGCCCGGTGAGATGAGTTTGGAGCTGATGTGGCGGGAAATAGGTTTTGTTTTTTGGGAGTTTCATCAATGGGTCCCATAAAATTTATGCTCTACTTTTTTTAAAAAAATAATAATTTTACAATTTGTACCACAATAGATAAATAAAATTAAGAAAAGGATTAAAAGAGTTCTATACAAGGAGTTCAATTATAAATTTCGAAAAAAAAATTTCAATTTCTACAAAAATTAGACAAAAACGAAAATTGTTATTAAAATATAAAAATTTTATCTATTATATTTTTAAAATTTTTTTGAAGAAACTAAATTATATAATAAATTTCATATAATATATATTGGAGACAAATACTATTAAAATTTTTTTAGCTCTAAATTTCAAAATTTAACTCATGTGTTCTATTCTATATAAGAAAAAAGAAAAGTGATTTTAAATAAATAAAGACTAAAGGTGATTGTATCTAAATATAAAAATTATCACATTAACGAGTAAAGTCTTTCATTATAATATATAATGTCATGGGAATTCTTTAGGTATTATCAATTAAGAATGGGAGATGGACCCAAAAATGTTTCATCCGTTGGCCATTGCCAATGATTTTGGATTGAACTAAAAAAATAATAAAATACAAACTTATGGAACTCTTGTTACACCACCATGTAAAAATTGGCGAATTTTAATTTTAATTAGTAAGATGGACTGTACAAAACAGGTTACAAAGGCATGACGATTTTCTTTTTGGTGAATAAACTCGATAACATTAGTATTTCACATTGGAGTGGGGGATTATAATTGTCCCCTTGGATAGACTGGAAGGAAGCCCGACACTCTTCGAAAGGGATGTACTTTCTCTTGACTCTAGTGCTCGGGAAGCTTGGAGGGCCATCTCAGCATGGAGTTGGAGACATTTCAAAGCCATCTAGGATAACAAAATATATGTAAGCATCAGTTCATGTGAGCAATGAAAGAAGAAAGAACATTTTCGGCAGGTGGGAGGAATATGCCTCTCTCTCACAATCACCTGCCGTGAGAGGAGATGTACATGGCTGTGCCATTTCTGCATCCATTTCCAAAACTTTTGCAATTAAAGGGATTTGACATAGGCGAAGGCATCTCCCTCTTCCCTATTACGGATGTATACACCTCATGTGTCTCTCTTCCATCATTTGCTAGGTGACCGTGATGAGAGAAATAAACACAAAAGGTGTATACAGCTGTTGTATGAAAGTTTTACTCGAAAATAAGAGTTCAAATAATGTTCAAGAAGTTGTTTTCAATAGATGTCACATTGTTTGCTTAGCATATTCATTCCCATAATACTATCAGCATTCAAGTCAAGTTACTCATGTACCTGTTTTAAAAATAGGCAGTATGGCGAAGATAACAAAACTGTGAACCCTGTATGGAGCTTTAGAATTAGTTGCTTACCGTATAGCACTCTCTGTCCGTGTCTGAGTCAGCTACATGAAGGGCCCATGTGCGAACCCATTCAATCCCGTTAGAAATTTCAGCATTTCCTTCAACAAAGGAGGTTGCTACATAAGAGGGATGAAGTGATAGCAATATGCATGAAGCTGCAAAAAGGACAGCTCTTCTGACATAAGCTTCCTTGTGAAGACATACCTCCCTGCATGAAGTTAGCACCATGGAATTCAGTGACATAAAATACAGTTTAATGCATATATACAGTGGTGAAGCTGCCATTAGAAAACCATAATAATAATCATCATCTCACTTCTCACAAAGACATTTTTGCGACCAGGTCAAAAATACATTTTACAGTTAATAAAGGGTCTGGCAGTAATTTGTAATCACATGCTGGTTTTTTCTGTACAATACCTGGATCTTAGCATATCTAGAAGAGGGGCAGCCAGTGCAGATGCTTCTGGATGCATAGCTGCACATTTCATACAAACACCAAGCATATAGATGAGTTTCCCCAGGACGATAAAATCTCTATCAAGTAAGTCAACACCCTGCCTTCTCTTATCGAAGCCCTGCATGGCAGGAAGCATAAATGCTGCTGCATACACTGGAAACTTATTATGGGACCATTCCATTTGGGTTTTTTGTGTATTTTCTGATCTTAGGCTCCATTGGCGTGTCTTTCCTCTCTTAATCTGACCAGGTTTTGAGGGAAGTTCCCTCTCATAACGATTTGTCCAGTTCAGTAAAGATTCTGATTCTGATATCTCTTTCCAGGGACCAGCTCCAGGGGGCCCTATGTCGCTAGGCAAGAACCAAGCTTGGGTCTCTGATGTGGTTGATATGAGAGCCCTAGTCTGATGTTTAGGCTTTATAATTTTAGTATCAGCAAGCTCCTTAGCAGCTTCAGTCATTACATCAAGTATCATTATGCGTTGACTGACATCTATAATAGGTGAGTATAGTAGTTTGTTTAGAGTTTCAACAGACTCCAACGGACATGTGACAAGCAAAGCAACCAATGTTCTTTGTCTCTTGTCTTCGTATGAATCTTCCTCTCCTTCTACAGCCAAGTCAGAGCAACGAACCTTTACTAGAGTTCTAACAAGATCACTTGCTACATGCTTAAGCTCATCAGGAGATGCTCGCACAAGTTTTTCAGCAACATCAAGAGCCTTCTCCACCTGCAATGTAAAAGATAAAAGTGATGATCTAGACGAGAATTTGTTGCACCAAATCTTTAAAGAACAGGCTGAACTGCCAGAGAGATTGCACCAAAACCCACTGCACTCTGGTAATCCAACCATTTGTCATACCATCTCCCTAATTATTTAGTTGTTTATTGCAAGGAGCTGAGGACAATATTCATCTAGGATTCTAGCTTGTCTAAATGTCTACCAAAATATCTCACAAGTTGCACCAAAAGATGGGCCTCATGTAGTCTAAAAACATATGGTGATGAATTTAGACCAATGCAATTAGTTTACTTACCCCGTCAGCATCGTCAGATTTCCGAAGTGCCCCAACTACATCAACCAACTGTGAAAATTTTCTTTTCAAATCTGCATCATCATCTGACAAATCATATGGCTGTAAAGATGAGTCACTTGAGACATCAGAATTCTCACTAGCATCATCTTTGTCATCTTCATCAGAGACTGAATCATAATTTAGTGTAATTGGATCAATGATCTCATCTGGATCAACCAACTTATATTCAGATAATTTCTTACTTTTACCCTTCCCATTACTTGCTATCCCATTATTGGCTTTGTGGTTTAAGCCCTTTTTCAGCTCTGAGGTAGATGCTTCAGATTTTTCAATACCCTGTTCTGTGCAGTTTTCAGTTCCCAGAGTCCCTTTCTCAGGGGTAGACAACCCAAATTCCCAGTCAATAGTCTCCTGTACACTATCATCGAGGTACAGAGGATTTTTCGGGTCAATCACCTTGGAGAACACTAATGCAACACTGCTAGCCATTTTCCGTACTAAATGATTAGGGCTTTCCAGCCTACCTGCCAACCAAAAGGACATGATATAACAGGAAGATACTAACCACCAACATTGCAAGACATTACTGCAGAGAAGGTGAAAGAAATTTACAGCTCACTCCTTGGAGAATTGAATGCATCACATCCTTTGTCTCATCTAGTTCCTCTTTAGACATCTTCTCCAGGGAAAGGCCTACAGCTGCAGATACATCTGATATTACAAGATTAAGTGCAACAAAATCTGAAAAAAGCATTATGAAATAATGAAGTTTTCTTTAATCCAACAGGATTTGTTATGGAAAGTTACTTATGACATGTCAAGTATTCACATTAACATTGTAGGCTTGTAGATCACGTATGAAGAACCATGAGGATTCATCGCAGACTCCTACCATATGCTAGATAAAGAAATGAAGAAGGATACAAATTTGCTGCTCAATTGGGGCTGACTGCACAAACTCCCTTTTAGACCATACTGCTACCAGATGTTGCAATGTGTCTAAAAAATGGCGGGTATTATGACCCTTAGCAAGTGAATTAGGATCAGGTGGACATTCAAGAACAGCAAACTGAAGGATCCATCGCAGGCAACAAAGAGGAAATACTTTCCAGAGTAAAAATTTGTCTGTAAACATGGACCTGATAAGAAGGAACCTGAAAATCAAACACTTGGTATAACAGGAAACAATACTGCGAAGTGAAATAATAGTAAAACAATGCATTCCTTCTGTATAACTAATTAAAGCAAACAAGAATTTCATAACTTGATCTTGAATTCAAATGAATTTCAGCATTATCTGAACTATCTGTTAAACCACAAACCATGCTGAGAAAACAATTTTGATTTCAAATAGCAAAGTTGTAATCTTAAATTGTGTCCACTCGATTAGAGGGGAAATATATTCACTGACCTCACCGATATCTGGTATTTAAAAAGTCGATGAAATAATAGCCAAAGGATCCAGTAAGCTTCAACATCAGTCACATGTTCAGTTGCAAGCTGATGTAAAAGCTGCTCAGACATTCTTTCCACAGCATACAGATCTTTAATTGCTAGCATCATGTTCAACCAAAATTGGGAAACAGGGTTTGACTCGAAAACATCCGAGATAAGTAACTCTATATTTGACGATAATAAGCTCTGGACATGTCTAAGAACCCTTGGGATTGTTTCACTTAAAAGCACATCTGTGAAAAAAGAAAATCAAACACTTCGATTATAAATCCAAAGGCATCCTACAAGAATACTATTGCATATTGATTGTATTGCTCAATTAACCAGAGAAAATGAGTGGTTCCTCTTTTGTTTGCTGGAAACGAGTAACTTTCTGAAAGAACAACTTTTTCAAAAGGGGAAAACAAATTAGTGAAATCCAGTTCTTCTTGCACAAATATATCCTTTTATAGGGTGCATAACATTATAACAGTTACCTACAGATCCACGTCGACATATACGAGAAAATGCTTCGCCAACAAACAGTAAGGAACCATTCAAGTCATTTTTAGGGAAGGCTCCTTCATCTAATAGATTCATATTCCTGTCTTCTGCTAGAGAAAGAAGTTGAACGGTAACTTGCTTGAAGAACAAACTAAAGTACTTCTGTGAAGAGAAAACAATCAAATGGTAGCAACAGAAAATAGTTTAATCTGCAATTAAGAAGGGATATTATTTCTAACTCCATTCTGATGCCAGATTAACAGGATGTTATAATAAAACATTAAAGTATGGTCATCATCTTAGCATACACTTTGTCAAAGCATAACAAGTACAAGAATTCAATTATCCAGCACAAGAGATAAAAGGATACTATGACGAAAGCGAAGTTGGGGCTCTCAATTGTGCTTTGTCAGGTATAGATGCAACAATCTGTGCCACTCTGGATACAGCTGACTTGAGATTTTCATTTATATAATCTTCAGATTGGCAAGAGACACCGAATTCTCTAGCCATCTGGAGCACCCCATTATTTTCAATCAGGCAAAGTATGAGTAACCTGTTGTAATGGTAAGAAGAGGTCAGCAGAATGACTGTTAGTCACCAGTTATATTTCAGAGATTATGCTGTTAAACCAGATAATATACAGTGGAATGGGATAGAAACAGGTCCTCAATCCATACCTTTCAGTATTAGAGTGGACAGCATTAACATCAAGATCATCACTTCCACTCTGCTGTAGACGAGGGACCAAGGTCTGAACAACCTCAGTGGCAATCCCATTAACAAAGAAAACATCATAGACATGTTTACGTGCTGAAAAGGGAAAACAAGCTAGCCAACTAGAAGCAAGATCTGCATGCAACAACAAAACATAAAATATATAAAGACATGCACAACAACCTGTCAATAGAAAAAGACATTTGCGACCAAAATCAATGAAAGAGAATGCAAATTTTCCTTAAGCTAATCTTCAGGAAAATCAGCCATCAGCCAGAATCTTTAGGTTTCATAAACCTTCAACTGAATTAATACTATCCTCAACATACTTGAAAACAAGGATTGTTAGTAATTTGTTCGAATGTTACAGCCAAAAGAATAAAAGATGAGAAAACTAAGTCCTGATTTGAAATCAGGTCACGTTGACTTGGTGAAATAGCCGTAATGATGGTGAACATACCAAAATTCCTAAACCTTGGAATTTTTTCTAGTGTTATTGTATGCCAGGCCAGGCTTTTCTAATAAAAAAAATGAAGAAAACACTACAACAAGGAAAAATAGAGGTAATAAAAGTACCAATTAACAGAACCCGAGCAAGTGTCGGGAATGCAGCTCCTCGGTAGAATGCCTGCCACCACTCGCTCCTCTCATCCGCTGATGGAGCCTTGGCACTAAGGACCTACACACAACACAAACCGAAAAGCATAAGAGTTCAAGAAAAGCATAGACTTTCGAGAAAACTCACGCCAAAATTTGAGCTTTCGATTGTCCATGAAAATGGCACACACCTGCTCTCTGTACCGCTCATCAATAGCACCTGCAATTCCACATTTCACTTCAATCAGTTTGCAAGAAATCATTCTTCTGCTTAGACTAAAACGACACAAAATGTAAAATTTTCAATGTTCCGGATTTTGTTTCGATTTCTCGGTCTTTAATGATAAATTATCCAACACTTTCTTATCCAATTTCTCGGAAACCAAACAACCGGCTCAAAAACTCGGAAATTCGAGACTTTTACTGCAGAAGCTCATAGTGAGACAGTAAACGAAGCTGAAACAGAGAAGTACGAGGAGGTTGGGAGTTGTGACCTGAGAGAAGAGAGGCGTCGAGAGGGAAGAGAAGAACAGCGAGGGAATGAAGCGCGCAAATCACTTCGTCTACGTGCTTGGCCTTCTTTACGTCTGAGATTACTTCTCCTACCTTGTCAAGCACTTTGAGTTCTACTTCGCTTCGTCTTCTCGGACCGTTCTCCATGGTTGTCAACAACCTGCTTCTCGCCGCATAATTTTGTTCCCCGATACGCAGAGTTCGGTTTTCGGCAACTGAAGAAAGAGTTTCCGGAAGCAATTGTTCGATGCTTCAAGACCGTGTTTGTTTCAGAAGGAGGCCCTTTTTTTTGCCGGAGATTATAAAGTAACTGTAGTAATTTAATGGGAAAAAGAAACAAAACAGAAATAAGAAGGTCAAAAAATGTTTGTAGTCCCCTAATAACAGACGGTCATTCACATAAATTGCTTTAAATATATCCTCTTACACCCACAAGAAGTAGTTGCATGTTAGTCACATGAGGTGATTTGGTAAGTGTAAAGGCGTATATATTTGTTACATGTTACATATAAATTTATCTCGTATTCTTAAATTAAGCTATTTGAAAAAAAGTAAAACATCCATTTATGTGCACATTACATATTATTTTTGCAAACAAATTGACCGAATAAAGAATTCATACAAAATTGCAAGCGTTAAGAAATTATGATATGATTAAAAATTAAAATTATAAGAAGTTTAGTAGAATTTGGTTCTATCTATGAGGACTACAAATGTAATTAGCCAAATAGAAAAATATTGTTTGGAAAAATAACTTCATGAAATTAGTTAGTTTTTTTATTCGCATAAAATTAATTAGTTTTGGTTAAGCACTTAAGCCTTAACAAAAAACACGGTCTCTAGACGGCGTTTCTATTAAGCGCTTTTTTCTCACCTTTAACTTGCTCACACTTCGTGCTCTTCTCCTCTCTTCTCTCTCACATGGCGACTGCGGTGGTAGCAGTACCCGAGCCCGCCCGAAAGCAACCCCGACCGGGACGAGGCGGGTTCGAAGCCCACGGACTATCCGAAGAGGAAGCCCGGGTCCGAGCAATAGCAGAAATCGTGAGTTCCATGGTCGACCTCTCCCGGAAAGGCCAAAACGTCGACCTAAACGCGCTCAAGACTGCCGCGTGCCGCAAGTATGGCCTCGCACGTGCGCCGAAGCTGGTCGAGATGATCGCGGCGCTGCCCGAGTCAGACCGGGAGGCTCTGCTCCCGAAGCTCCGGGCCAAGCCGGTCCGAACCGCCTCGGGCATTGCCGTGGTGGCCGTGATGTCGAAGCCTCACCGGTGCCCCCACATAGCCACCACTGGGAACATATGCGTGTACTGTCCCGGAGGACCCGACTCGGACTTCGAGTACAGCACGCAGTCTTACACTGGCTACGAGCCTACTAGCATGCGCGCAATTCGAGCCAGGTTCGGTTTCTTTTATTTATGCATTTTGTCAACAGTTTATAGGTTAATTAACTTGTTTGGTTGAAGTTGAAGTTAAAAGTTTTAGTTTGATTATTCACCAACAAAAAGTTGTAGCTTGATTTATTTTACTTCATCAAAGAGAGAGCTTTGTAGCTCTAATGCGAAACATTCAGTTGTGCATTTTATCGAACAAATTATAGGTTAATTAACTTGTTAAAGTTGAAGTTAAAAGTTAGCTTGATTGATTTTACTTCATCAGAGAGAGAGAGCTTTGTAATGAAGACATGAGGGAATGAGAGTTTGAATATTGAATCTGTGAAACTATAATTAGTGGAGTGGCTGTTTGGTTCTTAATATTTTGCTGCTGGGTGTATAGATACAACCCATACGTCCAAGCTAGAGGGAGGATAGATCAGCTGAAGCGATTGGGTCACAGTGTAGACAAGGTTTGGCCTGTTCCCTCTTTTAGAGAATTTATTTTTGGCTGTGCAAATTGCCATGATAGACTAATATGCATGCTTGTCATGGTCTTACTGGTAATGACTAATGACTGTGTTCAGGTTGAGTACATCTTAATGGGCGGTACATTCATGTCATTGCCAGCTGATTACCGTGATTACTTTATTAGAAATCTTCACGATGCCTTATCAGGACACACTTCTGCAAATGTTGAAGAGGCAGTTGCCTACTCTGAACATAGTGCTACAAAATGCATTGGAATGACCATTGAAACGTAAGTTTTCAGTTTAATTGTTGAAAATGTTAATACCCATCTTCTCATTCCTGTATTTAACATGGTTTAGAGTAATTTTTCACTTTTCATATGCTGACTAGATGATCTGCTCGGTCCAGGAGGTTGTCTAATGCGATTGTAACTTTTTGTTTTGCAGGAGGCCAGATTATTGCCTCGGACCTCACTTGAGACAAATGCTTTCTTATGGTTGTACACGACTGGAGATTGGAGTTCAAAGTACATATGAGGATGTGGCTCGTGACACTAATAGAGGTCATACAGTAGCTGCAGTGGCTGATTGTTTTTGCTTGTCAAAGGATGCTGGTTTCAAGGTTGGCCTAGTACCCTATCATAAAACTCACTTGCCTTTAATGCAGGAAAATTTCATATGGGCTCCTTCATATTCATAGGAGATTAATCTTTCATCCGTACAATCAGCAACTTATATTGTCCTCTCGGATATATATATTTTTTTAAATTATGTTGTGCTCTCCCTTAATTCAGTGAAAATATCTTATTGAACCCTAGTGGGTCTGGGTGTCACCTTTTTTTTTAATTTAAATTCATGGAAAGCTGCTTTTCGTATTGCTTAATTTCTGCACAAAGTAATATGAATTTCAACACTTAAGAGTGCCTTCAGGAGAATTTACAATAGTATTTTGCAGTGTATCCTAGTCAATTGTGTTGATTTGCTTTTATATTCACACTTTATTTTTTTTTTGCTCTAGGTTGTTGCACACATGATGCCTGATCTTCCAAATGTGGGGGTTGAGAGAGACATGGAAAGTTTTCGGGAGTTCTTTGAGAGCCCCTTGTTCAGAGCAGATGGGCTTAAAATTTATCCAACACTTGTAATCCGTGGAACTGGGCTTTATGAGCTTTGGAAAACTGGAAGGTATGATTTTATACATAACGGTATGACAAGGAATTCCTCCTTCCCTCCCAATGATGTTGGTAGGGCAATATAAAATCTCTTTTGCCTTACTATGAGATTAAAAGTTCATGCTTCAAAGCTACAATACCTATTCAAGAATAGTGATTGCTCTTGCATATTCTGTTTGGGATGTAACTGTAGTTTTTTCCCCTCCATTTGCAGGTATAGAAATTATCCACCTGAGCAACTTGTGGACATTGTAGCAAGGATCTTAGCCATGGTGCCCCCTTGGACACGTGTTTATAGAGTTCAGCGGGACATTCCAATGCCTTTAGTTACTTCTGGGGTTGAGAAAGGAAATCTTCGGGAGCTAGCTTTAGCTCGGATGGAAGACTTGGGATTAAAGTGTCGTGATGTTCGAACACGAGAAGCTGGAATTCAGGTATGCTGAGAGTCATTCTTGTTTGAACATGCCATATTATACACAAAGTTGAACCCCTGTGCCTCCTCTCTCCCTTGGAATGAACTTTTACTAAACATTTGTGATGATTCTAGGACATACATCACAAAATTAGGCCAGAAGAAGTTGAGCTTGTTCGCCGTGATTATATGGCAAATGAAGGCTGGGAAACATTTCTTTCATATGAAGATACACGCCAGGTATTCTCCTTATGTGTGTGTGTGTGTGAGCAAGTATGATATCTTACTTAATTTGTGCTTTAGACCTTATAAGATGAATTGAGGATTCCCGTGTTTCGGAACTTGTTGATTCTCTGATTTGCATAGTGATTCGCAGATGAAATTTTATGCCTTGAGTAGTTACTGGTGAGTAGATTGTGCTTGCTGACACTTAACATGCTTTGGTTTAATCTTCTGTGCACAGGATATTCTTGTTGGCTTGTTGCGATTAAGAAAATGCGGCCGCAATACCACTTGTCCTGAACTCATGGGGAAGTGTTCTATTGTTCGTGAGCTCCATGTGTATGGGACTGCTGTTCCGGTTCATGGGCGGGATGCTGACAAGCTGCAACACCAGGTAATGTATCTTGTACATCAACTAATTACATTACTATAAATGTTAGATGAATATATTTGGGAACTAATCCATCTTCTTAGGAGTAATATTCTTTCTAACATGCTTCATGTTCGAATTGATTAAAACAGGGTTATGGTACACTTCTGATGGAGGAGGCTGAGCGGATTGCTAGCAGGGAGCATAGATCAACAAAGATTGCTGTTATTTCAGGAGTAGGAACTCGTCATTACTACAGGAAATTAGGCTATGAGCTTGAAGGGCCTTACATGGTGAAACATCTTGTATGACTAGATCAAGACTAGTGCAACACAGTTTTGTAACATTATTCTAAATGAGTTGTAACTTCCAATATATAATCAGCTTGTATGTGTTACGTTTGTTTTTGCTCTCATTATAGACTCGAAGTTTTTTTTCCCTAAATTATAAAAAATAAAGAAAATTCCATTATTTCAGACGAAGTATTGTTAATGGATTTCTAAATTATATTGAATGTTACTAAGAAAGTATTGTTTACAAGTCTTTGGGACAATACGCTGATTGAAATTGATCATACTGTCTAGCCATGACACTAGTTTTACAAACCACATAATCAATTGTAGGCCATTTAATGAGGGAATTACACGGCGTCGTTTTGCCCTTTTTGAAATTTTTATTTCTTATTTCTTGGGATTTCATATATATTTTCTCACTCTTATATTAAGCTTTCAGCCTATCACACATTTCACACTAGGTCATTTATCCCAGCCAAATCATGCTCAAATTAACCTGCACTCCCATTTTCACGACCTTTCCCGCCAAACCGATATCGCCCAAACCACTGGGTCACGCTATTTTTTGCGCCTTCACACACACTACACCAACCGTTCGACAAAATGCCTCACCCAACAGCCCCCCCACCATTTTTCCACCACCTACTTCCGCTTACATCCACCTCCCTTTCTGTCGAAAACGCTGTCACTACTGTGACTTCACAATCGTTGCCCTCGGCTCTGCTTCGAACCAAACCGACAACGATCCACGAATGGTGAACTATGTCCAATTGCTCTGCCGAGAAATCAATGCAACGAAAGCGGAAAATGACACCAACCCACCTCTTGAAACGGTCTTTTTTGGGGGAGGCACGCCTTCTCTTGTGCCACCTAAGCTTGTTTCTTCTATTCTGGAGACGTTGAGATTGAACTTTGGGCTGAGTTTGGATGCTGAGATATCGATGGAAATGGACCCTGGGACTTTTGATGCCAAG
The DNA here is from genome assembly GCA_003254885.1 of Purshia tridentata. Lineage (NCBI taxonomy): Eukaryota > Viridiplantae > Streptophyta > Magnoliopsida > Rosales > Rosaceae > Purshia > Purshia tridentata. The sequence goes on from QANT01005506.1 coordinate 29,941, forward strand.
AAAATGAAGGAAATGATGGAGTTGGGTGTGAATAGAATGTCATTGGGAGTTCAGGCATTTCAAGAAGAGTTGTTGAAAGCGTGTGGGAGAGCACATGGTCTTAAGGAGGTTTATGAGGCTATTGAGATTGTTGAATCATGTGGGGTTGAGAATTGGAGTATGGATCTTATCTCTTCTCTACCTCACCAGACCCCAGATATGTGGGAAGAGAGCTTGAGGCTAACTGTTGGAGCACGTCCTACCCATGTGTCGGTATACGATTTGCAAGTGGAACAAGGCACAAAGTTTGGATTGTTGTAAGTAATAGAGTCAGTGATCAAATCCATAGTTTTAGCTTTATAATGAATTTGACGTTGAAATTGGAGTCTTTGCAGGTATACACCAGGGGAGTTCCCATTGCCTTCTGAAACAAGATCGGTTGATTTCTATAGAATGGCATCTAGGACGCTATCAGATGCGGGCTACAACCACTATGAAATTAGCAGTTACTGTAAGAGTGGGTATCATTGCAAACACAACCTTACCTATTGGAAAAACAAACCCTTCTATGCTTTTGGCCTTGGCTCTGCTAGCTATGTTGGTGGTGTGAGGTTTTCAAGGCCAAAAAGGATGAATGAGTACATGGGTTATGTGGAGAATTTGGAAAATGGGTTGGTGGATTGCTGCGAGAGTAATCATATTAATGCTCAGGACACGGCCATGGATGTTGTTATGCTCTCTCTTAGAACTGCAACTGGTCTGGATTTGAAGTCTTTTGGAGAAGCATTTGGTAGCTCCCTTGTTCTTTCTCTTTGCAAGGCCTATAAGCCTTATCTTGAAAGTGGGCATGTGGTTTTCTTGGATGAGCAGAGAAGGGCCATGACTGCAGATGAATTCAACGCCTTGCTATTAAACGAGGAAAAGATCGAAAGTATTGCCTACATTCGGCTTAGTGATCCGGACGGTTTCCTTTTATCCAATGAATTGATATCCCATGCATTTGCAGTTGTAGCTCCGTAAGCTCGGAGCTCCTTGGAAGTGAATGGATGGTCGACTGCAGCATCTGGTAGACTGGAAAAGCCTCAAATAAATTGTTTTATAGCATCTTCCAAAGTGATTTGTGGAAGGCCTCACTACTTTCATTTGCATAGTCAAGTTGAAATTGGTTAACTCGGGTGGTTCAAAAATGGGTTAGAACAAACGTCTGTATAACGTAAAAATAAGAGTTGAACCAGGGAAATTATGCTTATGCAGGCATTTGCATGAAATTTTCATCCGAGATATATGTTATGCAAGTTAACAATAGCCAGACAAGCAGAAACAAAGTACTTATCCTCTTATGGGTTAAATAGGCTTATAGCAAATCTTAATCTGATAGAAAATCAATGTAGCACTCATGGTAAGACTTAAACATTAATATGCATCTCCAGGTACATGAGGCAGAATGACAACAAAGTTTTGAGGATGAATTACAATAAAATTTATCCTTTTTCATCAACCACCAGAGCCTCTATTGAAGTTATAAATTATCTGTAGCAAATTTGGCTCTTGCAGCATTCTTGTGCAGCATACTCCTCTGTGCGTTGCACAACATGCAGATTTATAAGGAAATATGTCCGATGGCAAGTTTGCACATGCAATCCTTGATCTGCTCATTTAAGCAATGACTCCCCAAGGGCCTGATTTAAACATAAGAAAAAACAGATTTTGAAATTCCAGTTATAATTTTTTATGTACTTACATATCCTCCAGTGCTGTGATAATGATATAATACAATATCATGATCCAGCCACAAGAGAAAAGGGATACCCAATAAATGATAGTTTATTGTTTTTATTCAAATATAGCAGCATATTACAGTGCTCAATAACAGTAATTTTCCTTCAGTCTCAACCAATAATGATTATTGATATAGTTTATAACATCTTTCGTTAGATGAAATAAGTACCAATTTTCTATATTGTAAAAAGGAAGAGGCACTTATAAGCATTCTAACAACTTTTTGAATCATTCAACTGACAATGTAGCAGACAATGTTATAACACCAAAGGGTGTATCTTAGGTCTTGCTTCAACTACAAAGCACCTTATGAGGGTTTTGTTTTCTGCTAACTTTTGGGATGTGCCTTATAGAAATGAAATTGCAGATAGATTACCAACTACGAGGGTTTTTTTTTCTGCCCAACTTTTGAGATGCGCCTTAGCTCTTGTGTTCCCATTCTCATCTCTCTGCAAAAGACATAAATTAGGAAACTATTGCAACTAATCTAAATGGAAATTTTAAGTGGCTAAGAAAGTGATACCTTTGGTGCAAATAAACTATCATATAGAAAATAGGAAGCAGCATCAGAGTCAGTATTGAAATAGCCAGGTAAAATACATTTATTTGCTTCTGCACAGACAAGACAACATATATTACTGTAAAGAAAAATCTTCAAAAGAAAGAAAAAATGGACTAACAAGAATTGTAGAAAATATTTGCAACCTACTGCAGGAGAAAATAACCCAGGAGATATTGAAACTATGGCACATAAGACTAATGGTGTCCAGAGTCATTTGACCTTATTAGAAGTGCGTTGGCCATCAAAAGAAACAAGCCAGTAGAAAGACAATTGAGTGTAATTGTAAACAGGTCATAGATTCTGAAATGAGCAGAACATCTATGGAGCCGGGAAATGAAAATTGCAAACTCTTTGTTCAAGCATAGTTTATTCTAGATTGCAAAATACAGTAGGAGATTGAAACTTTACCTTTCCTCCTCTAGAAAAAGGTTTCTGTTTCCCCGAGCAAGTGTGAGCATGACAAAATTGGTGCAAGAACAATTCTACCAATACATCAAAATGTAAGCATAAGTAAAATAAACTATAACCTATCTGAAGTAGTATTATACGAGCATATCACAAGAGAAGGGAGAAAAAAAGGCTGTAAAATAACATCAGAATAGAAATGGAAGAACATCTGCTGGTAACAAAGAAAATACCATGAAGACGGCGTGCTGAGGGACCTTGCTTAATGGGGAAACAGCTATCAGCAAGACCCTGCACGAAAAAAAAAAAATTAAAATTAAAATTAAAAAAAAAAGAAAAGGTATAAGAACCAAGAACCCAAGCAATTATAGTACTGCTAAGCAACCTCACATAGGTGGTGATTTCTTGCAGCAGCTGCAGGATTGCATTTGGTTTTGCTTGACTTGGTATTCATTACAACATCACAATGCAAAGCTCCACATAAATCAGCTAAGCACTTGCTGCCACTCTGCATTCATTAAAAAAATTTCATGCAGACAAAAACAACCCATATATCAAAAACAACTATGGACATGGTCAACTGAAAATGAAATTAAATGTTTGACATTGACCGATGCATGAGTGACTTGAGGCAATATGCAATTGTGCAAAGAAGAAAAGAAGACGAAGAAGTTTGCAAATGATGACAAATTTCAATTAGCATCTTGCATGTATTGAAGAAGTGCTCCCAACATATTAAAACAAGAAAATGTGGTTCACATACTACATTCAGAAGATTGTAGTGTCTGTTGTCAAAATGCTGATCAAGAAACTTTTCAGCACGGAAGCTTTTCTTACAGTATCCACACTGCCACTCGTTTATATCCAAATAAATCTTGTGCTGTTCCTGATCTCTAAATAGATCATTTTCAGGATGAAGCCGACACTTACTTGGAATCTCATAGTGCTCTTGTTCCACAAATGGCATCAAATACTGCATGATTAAAAATCAGAGATGCCCTTTTAGTACACTATTAGACAGTAGACATTAGACATGGTATGATTTTTTGATACCACCCAATTTTGCCCATACCTGCTCGATAATTCTCCATGCTGCCCTGCTTCTTTCTCTGGAACAATGTACTTCATGAGCATGCTCTTGTTCTTGATTAAGAGTTCTAATAAAAAAGAAAAATAAAACACATGCAATAAGGATATAGGGCCAACCGTAAGAAAAAAACATATAATCCAGTGCAATGTTTAAGGAACCCAACTTTTTTTCTCTTATTTGTTTATATCTCATTTTACAATAAGTAAGATCGACGTAACCAATTACTTGCACCACTTTATTAATTAGTCAAGCAATCGAGCTTATCTCTCCTAACTTTATCTTCAAATCCCACTTTACCATTGAATTTGATCAAATATGTTCGGAATAATAACTAATAGCTAATGAAAAGTTGTCAAATTAATATAGAGAATTAAAGCCACTTTACCTTGAAGCTGCAGATTTTTCAAAATCCTGGGTCACAAAATGCAGAAAATAATGTTACCTTAGAAGGTCCAAAGTGCAAAATATAACTAAACTCACAAAATAAGTAAAAGTTGTTCAACAAAGTCTTACACATTGTGATATGAAATCACTAAAACATTGGCTCTCAACAAAAAAAAAAGGCACAAAATTGTGAATATTTTAATAACCGCACTGAGGTAAATTCATTCTTTCTCCATTGATCAAAGCCTTTGATTTGCTCTGTTTGATGAGGTTCAATCTGGAAATTTCAAGCTTTTTACTTGAATAAAATCATTACCCACCAAAACGCATAATACAATACACAAAATTGAAGCTGCCAAAGACATCCCAGCATATAAAGAAGTGAAGAACTATATTATATGTACACACACATAAAAAGAAGTACCAGGTCACAGGAGACGTGGACTATTTGTTGAAGAGAAAACGATAGCAAGAAAAGAACTGAAATCCATAGGCTGGTGTTCTTCATCTCTTCCAAAGATTAAACAGTTTGGGCATTTCTCAGCAAAACCATTACTTGGGAAACTTTCGGGGCAACTGGGTTTGCTTCCTGAATGACAATATGGGTCTGTTTGTCTTCTTGGAGCTCGAAGCTCTAGCTGGAGAGAAGTTTTTCTTATACCGGTCGACAATAACCATAGGACCAAGTATTGGGTATGTCACTGTACATGTCATTGTTTTTACACTCATAATAACATTTAGGCTCGATAATAAAACCAAAAATTACACAAAGTATTTTAATTTTAATTTTTAAAGAAGAATAGTTTTTAAACTAAAAATTGAAATTTTATTTCAAATTATTTTAATTTTGATTTTAATTATATTTTATTTGTTTTCATTCCCTTTTTAAGGTTTGGGTTGGAATTGGATTACCCACTTTTATTTGTTGATTATACTTATTTATGGGTTCCATGGCAGTTGTCCCAAAAGCAAACAACCCAGTCATTAGATAAGCAAACAATGCCAAGCAAAGCATTGGACATGCTCTAAATGCCTAATGTGGTTCTTATTTTGTTCATAATTTTTCTTGTACTATTTCCTCTCTTTCGTGTAATGCTTACCACGCGTTGCTTGGCTCTATTGTTGACAAAGCATGTAGCACCTCTGATGTTCTTGTTCTTGTTCTTGCACAAGATTTCAACCCAGCAATTTATTTCAACAAAAACACACCACAATAGTGCGTAAATTTTAAGTTAAAACTAAGTCATGATAGTAATTTCCATCTTTTATCATATTCTACAGTCGTCTAAAAATACACTCGATGCAGCACTCCATGTGCATGCATGTTTGTCAGTACATTCATATGATGAAATCATTTAATTTTACAACCACAACCTGCAAAATTGCCTTGCATTTCTTGATGGCACATTCTAGCACATATAGTACTGTTGGGCTCAACGCCTATCTTTTCTTCTTGCCTCTCTTTTTCGTACTAGTTTCAGCTTCTTCCTCTACAGCCTTCTGCTCTGCCTCTAATATGGCCAGCTGCAGCATACACAGAATAATATAAAAATTCAAAATAAAATGTCAATTTAACAATTCAGGGTTTCAAAAAGAAGCCCTATATAAAACTTGAGACACAAACCACAGAAATTACCTCATCAAGAATTGGTTTAAGCTCTTTGTATCGAGCCTCAGCAAGATCAAAACCATCCTTACGGAGCTCCTGTGATGCCAAGACCACACTATGTCACATGAAATGCACAAAAAAACAAATACCACTACAGAATGAGAAGTTTCTTATCCTCCATGAGATATGCAGCCTGTTATTTGCTTCTTTGTTTTTTCATTCTTGTTTTTATCTATTCATTTGGTCCTTAATAAGTCTATATATTAAGGGTTTCCTTTTTGATGAAAAAGAAGAAACAGACCTTTCCAGTGTGTTGAGTGTGTTCATGGGCTGCCATTTGCCAGTACAAATTTGTACGCTTGTAGAAATCCCTCAAATATTCACCAGGCTTCACATAAGACATACAGCAATATTAGCTGAAAAAGTGTTATGATGAAGACAAGGCCCAACTAGAGATTAAAGCTTAAACAGAAAATGTAAGGAATGGTCATAATCAGCATCGCAATACAAGCATGAGTCAAACCCATATATTATGCCATCATGTCGTACCAACATTCAAATTAAAAGATAATAATTGCTCCTTGTATATTTCATCATAGTCTTAATAGCAATAAAATAATTTAAAAAATGAAGTACCATTGGGGTTCTTTGCGAATCAGAAAGGCCAAGACTGGCTCTGATCTGCTCTATTCTGGCCCGTTTCTCTTTCCTCCGAAGACTCTTTCCCCCACCCTTGATTAAAGCAACAGCATCCCCCATTTGAAGTGTTCCATCTTTCCCACTCTGTGCACACAGAAAAGTGAAGACCGAATTAAACCACATAGCACAACTTTTTTTCTCTTTCAAAAAGTCAAAGTCCAATAATTTTCCATATGATACAGGCATGGCCAAATAGATGAACTGAAATAAGATTCTAAAGGCAATCCTTATTACTAACTCCCTCAACCAAAATATGTAAAGAATCAAAATAAAACCTCCACAACTTCAACATGTCTCATTGTATATCAGTTAGAAATATTGTAAATGGAATCATAGTCTTCACCAGACAAAGACAATAATGGTTGATCTACAAGAATATATGCAACACTAAGTTTAATTCTTTAATTCCTTTGTTCCCAAATTGAGTTGGCTGTGGCGAGAAAGAAGAAAAGAGCTGACCGAATGGAAAAATAATTCGAAACTTCATGTAAAGGTCATAAAATGTATGATTAATAATTATCGTAATCACAAAATCAGGATGCATTTAGCCATTAAAGAAAAGCACATGTATGCTATAGAGTAAATAAAGACCTCTGCATCATTATCATCATCGGTCTCATCACTGTTGCTATCTTCATCGCCTTCATCTTCACTATCATCTTCGTCTTCGTCTTCGTCTTCATCTTCATCCTCAGAGGCCTCCACCCATTCAGATCCTGATGCCTGGGAAAAGAGAAAAGCAGAGTTGGTCTTAAAAAGATGAAATTCAACAAAAGCATAGATTCCCAGTTGTCTAAATTTATTCAGAAAAAGTCACTAATGCAGAATCTTTGGAGAAATTGATTTTTCTTGATTACAGAATTCCATGACAAAATTGACATATGGGTGAACCTTCATGCTTCTTAAAAGTTATATTAGCTATTTCTAGTGATGCTAAGAGAATTAACAAACAAATAAGACAATAAAAACTCTCTTAAAAGTATCAAGAAGGCATGAGAATTTATATGTATAGAACAATCTATTACAAACCGGTATGATGCACTTCCACTCATCAAGTTTGCTAAGATTTAGGGAATACAAATCATCAAGTGTAATTTCTTGATCTTTAACCTCCATCATTCCCCCATAAACATATAAGGTATCTCTTCCAACGACCATGCAGGAATTGATACGTCCACAGGGCTTCACTACCTAACAAAGTAACCAAATTCATAAATCAAATGGATGAATCTTAATGTTTGACAAAAAAAAAATAATAGAATTAAAATCCAGCATGAAAAACCTCTGGGAAATCAGAAATTTGTGAATCCAATTTAACACTAGATTCCTGAGGCTTTTCGTCAGATTTAGCAGCTAACCCTCCATCATCAACAGTCATGGTTGTTGCCATTTGCTGTGATATACCACCAATCTTGCCCTCCAAGTCACCTGCTTCTTCATCATACCCAGAATTCTCATCTTTGTCATTTTCTGCACATTCCTCTGGTTCAGTTGAATGTATCTTGTCATCATCATTGTGTTTTCGTCCAGAATTTTTTTTTAGCTGCAAAAATGGATAAATGCAGCTATTAAATAAATAGCTTCCATATTATTCATTCATAAAATTTTTTTTAGCTGCAAAAATGGATAAATGCAGCTACATGTTATTAAAACAATGAAATCTTAAATAAATAGCTTCCATATTATTCATTCATAAAATCTGAAAGTTCAACGGGAAACTACTTCTATAAAACAGTGAAATCAGTACACATCCATGTTTTAAATCTATAAATTGCCAAACCTTATCTTTTGTTGACTTCCCCTTCCGTAGTTCCAATGGGTACCTGTACCAAAAAGAAAACTGTGATTCTCAAATGTGGCTCAAACAACAAGATTGCATGTTTTCCTACCTATAACACAGTCAAACTTCGTAAATCGCTGAACAATAAATGAGAGAGCAAAAAGTAAACTGGGTTGGTAGGAGCATATCATCACACTGGAACACATCATAATGTGTAAACTGAAAAACACTAGTTGCTTTCTAAACAAAAACATATTAGCTTGCAGCTAATTGTACAGATAACCAGAACTTAATTACAACCTTCTGAAAATACCAAACTGAAGTCATACAAACTGTCTGCCTAAGCGCATGGACAATAATTAAAACAAACTCAAACTGTTCAAAAGAAAGAATACCCTGAAATGGGGCTTACCAGCGATGGTTGTCTAATTGGTAGCCATAAAGTTCATCCAAGAACAAGCTCATTAGTACATCACCTGCATGGATTCGAAAAGAAGAAAATAAAGCCTCCCATGCTTCAACCGGAATCCTTATTAGAAGCTTAAAAATTAATGTACATAGTTTAAAAAATTAAAGTAGAACTCAACATAGAAGTTGGCACAACTAAAGAAAACCTTATCTTCTTCTGCTCAGGGACAAAGCCCTCTCTATCTTTTGATACCAGTGACATTAATCAAATTTTACCACCATGACACATGGTCATGTTCACATATACCAGAAAAAACTAACCTTTAACTTCCATGTCCACCACACCCCCAAAGAGCAAAGCTCGCCTCTTATGAACACACATGGAAAACCCAGCACGAGGACCAGGAGGCATCCCACTTTTCTTTACCTATACAAAGGAATCAATAATAATGAAAACCATGCACATTGACAGTTATTAAAGAAAATGCTCAAACAAGAATATTAAAAAATTAATGTAAAGAAGATATAAATACAGTTACCCATGACACACAAATCTGCAAATAATGGAGCACAATAATTGTACTGAAAGGAACATTTTTCTCTGCTTTCAAGATACAATAGCTTCAGAGTTTCCTAGTGATCAAACACAACCATGACATAGCTTCTAAAAATGTAGTAAAACCCGCATAACTGTTACTTTATCCAAAAATAGTATAACTGGCCTTTCTATTAAGCATAATGGGCAATATCTAAATAAAGAAGGGGAAGTAAAACTTTAAAGCAGAAAATCATCTTTTGTTCCCTAGCTAGATTGATGACTTGTCATAAAAGAAAACAGTGGTTTGAAGTAAGAACCTTGTTCCATTCCCAAGTTCTAGGATCAAGGGACCACATGTCGGAATGAACAATTCCTTTCTCAGAGCCAGTTTTATCAGAGGAAACTTCTTTGGAATAGCCACCATATAAAAAAATCTGTAAAGTCAAAATAGACCACAAGGTCAAAGCCATTGAGAAAGTAACTAAATCATAATATTATGAAGTTATTTTGAATCACTCACCTCATCTTGGTACACAATAAACTGAAAACCACTTCGGGCACTTGGCCACATGGCCCCAGGCTTAGGAGTTATTTCTTGCCACTAAAATGCAACATTGCATAGGTAGTAGTTAAATATATAACCATAACAGATAATACTGCTCAATACTATATTAACATGACTCAGCCAAGATATATTTACCTTGAACTGATCCAGGTCAAATACATAAAGATCATTATGATACCTGCATAAGAGAGTATTATGTTTAAATCCACATGAACACCTCAACTTCAACTGTTATTTAACAAGACATTGCTCTCTGCGAGCTACTAAAAACTGTAATAATTTTTTTAAAGAGAAACCGATGGCCCTAATTCTAATACACAATAAACACAAAATTATTAATTAAAAAAATAAGTGAATGCAAGTTCAATCTGTAACACAATATCTGTGGAAATCAGCCCACCATAAAAGTCCAATAATAGTAACTTATGCTTTTGCTGCTAGTGCTGACAAAAATTTAATATCAAAGAGAGCATAGATATCCTATTCAGTAAAAGAGAACTCTCTTCTAATGTGGTCACTGAAAAATTTATCATGAAAATCAGTCACAAACCTTTTAGAGGACAGTAAATATGTCAAGAAAATTTCCGAAAGAAGAGAGATATAATAAAATCAACGCAAAATCATGAGTTAAATAATTATAAAACCATCGAAAATGTTTATAAAGTTCCATCACCAACCTCACTTCTCTAAGAGTGTCATAGAAGCCGCCAAAAACAATAATCTTGTGCTTGTACAATATCTGTAATATAAAATAAAAAAATACATTTATAAAAATCTCTATTAAATTTTTTTTTTTTTTTTAAACGTGTATATGAGATGAAAACTGGACTAATGATGTAATGTAAAAGTCTCAACACACGCACACTAAGGTATATGGAAATTAGACGGTTAAACTTCATAATCCATACTAATTAGGTAATGGGCACATCAATCAAAAGCAACCTGACTTTACCATTCGATGACCTGAGCGTGGACTTGGACTCCCTTTTAAATTTAGTTGTTCCCATTGATTTGTTTTGAGGTCCAACATCCAAAAGTCCTATAACAGGAAGACAAAAAGGTAATATTATAGTTACACACAAACTAGACTGATATCATGATTAAACAGTCAAATCCCAGTCCACAATGACTACGCTTTTAACAGGTTTCACCTTGTAGTGATGGAACCTCTCTTGGTTTGGGGAAGTAAACTCACCACCTAATGACAAGCAAATGAAATCATGTTGATGATGCAAAAGAATTAAAAGTGCCCGTGGTTTACATGTGTTTTGTACATTTGAATGAAGTTTTTACAGTATACCAAATATGTAAAGATAGTTCTTCCACGTGACCGCCTGGTGAGCACTACGTGGAGGTGGACTATTAGGGCTTGAAATTAACTTCCATTCTTGCTTTTCAACATCGTAGCGGTAAAGATCACCATACACAAAGGTCTGCAGCAACACAAATTAGCATAACTCAAGGTGAACATTAGGGGGGGAAAAAATCCTTTTACTTCAAATAAGCATATAGATTGTAAAACAATCTCAGGACCTAACCTTGTTACCGTTGTAGAATTCACCCCCATAAAGGATTAACTCTGTCTCTTTCAAGGGATTGATGTTCAGCTACAAAATTACCAAGCACAAACGTTTAAAAATTACAAGGGGTAATGCACACATGCATCCACACACAAAACTAAGACTGGCCCAGTCAATGGAAAATGCTAACAAATACAAAACTAAAAGTGTCCTGAATGGTATTACCGTACAGTTGGATCGCGGAGATGGAGCTGGAACATTTTCCTCGACATGGACTTCCTTCTTCTTGGCTTCCTCCTTTTGTATACTCAACTGTGAAAAATCAAATGCATACCAAATGGTTCAAAAATTGAGTTAACACCTCCATTTTCATACTGTCTTGTCAGGATTTGAAAGATAAGCATTCAGGTCATAAGTAAAACTTGAATTGCGTAACATCTCTCTATGAACTCCAAAAACTAACAAAAACTCCTAACACGCAAAATTCTATAAATGTCAGCACCCTTTGTTTCTGCTTAAAAACACCACCTAAATGGCTGAGCTAGCCTCCCAAAATCATCATCTTAGACTTATTTATGCCCGAAAAGCAAAATACAAAACTATGAATGTCTAAAATTCAATAACAAGCAATCAAACGCGTACCAAAATTGTTCAAAATTCCCAGAAACTATTCAAACATTCTCAAATGGCCCATTACTCTAAATAACAAGTACACGATGCAAATTTAGACAAAGAAATTACCAAAATGGCGTCGATGTCATCCTCGGGAGAGATTTTCTTGGTCTCTCTGCGAGCTCTCTTTTCCTCAGCTTTGGCTGTTTTCTTCTCCGTTTTCTCTTTGCCTTTTCCTGGCTTCTTCGTTTTCTTCCCCATTTTTCCGAACACAGATGAAGTCTTTCACATTCAGAGAGTTTCAGATTCTTCAGTTCAGTTCAGAGTTCAGAGCAGACTCGGCGCGAGGAAGAGAGAAGAGAAGCTACCGTGGAATACAGACTATTAAATGACTGTTGCTTTCGGTGCAATGTCGTCTCGTCGTTTTTTCTTCTATGAACGGGTCACTAACCCACGTTGTCGTTTTTTTCGGCTCTGAGAAACCCAGAAACAAAGCCCGGAGCATAAAATACGTCTGACTGGACTTGTCAGGCCCAAACTCAATACGGTTTGGACTTTAATTGGATTCAGATGATTTTGGAGGTGGCCTAGGTTTGACATAGCCCATGCTCTGTCTGGACCAATGGGGGAGACCAGTTTGGTCCAGTTAAATTTTTTGTCAAACAAATTAAAAACGTCTTAAATTTAAATTAGAGAGATTAAACTTAAATATACTAATGACCTTGAATTTTACGGTTTTTCAATTTGGGTCCCTGAACTCTAGGATTTTCCAATTTAGTCCTTAAATTTGGATTTGTTTGTTTAGTAAGAATAAATAATTATAGATGTTCCTTCATACTAATATCTAAAAGTTAAACAAATATGTTGTTTAGGAGATAATAATTTGCCCAACGTACACGAAAGATCCAAGAGTAAATGAGACAAAATGCTCTAGTCTTTACTAAATACCGGAATCAAAATTTAAAGATTCAATTGGAAAATTTAAAAGCTAAGGGACCAAAATGAAAGTTTTATCAAAGACATGGGGCACTAGCCTATTTAACCCTTTAAAATATTAAAATTAAAAAGCCTCTTCCACTTCCACCAACGTAGTTTACCTTCTCTTAAGTAATGCCAAACTCTAACACTAATTCTCAGTCTTTATTCTTTCTAAGATTATCTTAAATCTTCACTTTTTCTTCTCCTCTTGTCTCTCAAAAGGAGAACCCACGTACTGCTGTTTCAATTTTCAAAGTGCATTATAAAATTTGCTCAATTTCTGCGCATGCATTGACAAAAAGTACTTGTATGAATTGCTTTCATGGTTTTTAGTTATTGGCCTTCTTAAAAGAATTGAGCACTGAAACTTAGCAGCGCTACTTGTGCCTCCACAACTAGCTTACTCATCTTTAATTAGTGCTACGTACGCCTTTATTAATTTCAATTAGTGAAATTAATGGAATCTTACAATTAAGTAACAAGATGAAGTACATACGTATAGCATGTTATAGAGAATTTACAAAATCATGGCCCTTAATTAATTTACAAAGTCTTTTTGGGTTCATAAGTGTTATATATTTCATAATTAGTAAATCTTATATATATCTAAATCTTATGAAAATCTATCACAATATGCCAATGTGGCATACACAAGAACTTTTCGAGACATAACTCTAATCCCTTGATTATTAGTTTTATAATCAATTGATGGAAAGTCAGGTATAAGCAATAACTTTGATCAATTCATATCACCTTTCAATTAAGAGATCGATGTGAAGGAATATATCATACCACTAAAAAGGAGGGCTTTCTTTATTTTCCTTGAACTTTTATATATTAAGGTCGAAGTCGAACTACTTAATTGGATTCTTTTTTTAACAAGTGGACAACAAGTGACAATGGCTTGGTACCCTTCCCAACTTTTTTTTCATTTATTTAAAATGCACGCGCTTAAGTTAACACATCTTTTAATGTATTTCTACTTTAACAATTTTATTATTGCTCCTATATGCTCCCGGACCAAGTACTTATTTATTATTATAATTCATCGTCTACATTTATTTTTAAAGGGCTATATATATATATGCCACTATTAAGGTACCTTTCAATGCAATTTAAGGGCACAAACCCAATGTCCAAATGTTAGTTTAAGAGTTGTGAACCCAACACCTAAAAGGGTCCACAAGAGACTCAAGACTTTCTGCCAAAGTCTTAGAGAATTTAAATATAAAATATTTTAATTTAGATCATGCAAAAGATTTTGGTTTTGGAATTTTCAAAGGGTACTTGTCAACAAACCAAAATTATAATGTCATCTATAAATAAAGCTGAAATCGACACAAAAACACAATGTATATGTGTGTGTGTTTTTGTTTTTTTTGCCTAAATTATTATATAGATATGAAATTTCGTAGCAAGATTAGATTTGGATGGTGAAGATCTTGGCCACTCTGAGCTCATATCGTTTAATTAGTCTTCAAAGCTTTGAAGTACGTTTGAACCTTCTGAACCCCAAAACTTAGGATATAATCAAATTAAAGGAGACTAATTTAATTAGTTTTGTGTATTATTGGTATGATATATAAAAAAGAAGAAACTTACCAAAAGATTAATGTATTTAATTTCTGCATGGCTTCATGCCATGTGCAATGTTGTTAATTATATATTAATTATGGTTTTGCTCCTATTTGCTAGCAGTACAAGACATTTTACCTCACAATCTAAAACATGATCGATTAGCATTGTCAATAAATTATATGTAAATCATAAGTAGCTAGTAACGAGTTTCCTTTTTAAAACAAAACTAGAGGTTGACGTAATTAACAGATCTATCATCACTTTCCAAAAACCAAACCCAACCAGTTTTTCATGCTAAAAGTGGAAAAGTTAATGTACATGTGACATAATTACTCTCACAACATGTATATGTATATATATGATACAATTAATTTATAATGTACATAGAAAAAAATTTAAGTGTGATTGCTATATATATAGTAATTATTAATCAACATACTATATAATATGGGTGAATAACAAGTTTTTACTTTTAAAGTATTGCGACGGGTTGCAGAATTTACAATCAAATCTAAACATTATTCCAGAATATAACTAATTACGAGAGAGATGATTCGAGTATGTAATGGCTTTTTGTCCTCTCCAAAATGCTTCTTGTAACGCCAACTCCCTATATTTAGGTCTCACTTTTGATGACCCTGCATGCGATGCCCATTTGTCCATAATATATCCAAGAAGATTCCCTCCACTAGCCACCCCAAGCATATATATATAATTAAGTGTAACCACCACCACCCTAGCAAAAACTTCACACTTTCACACCCACATAGAGAGAGAGAGACAGAGACAGAGAGATGGGGGGTACTGAGCTATGTGCAGGAATGGGAAATGGGTTAACATTCATCACAAGGATATGGAAGTCATGGAGCAAAATGGAGAAAGGGTTCAACGACGCTGTTTCAAAGAGCATGATTGGGAAATACTTCAAGTTAGAAGCCAGGAAGAGCTGCTTTACCAAGGAACTACGTGCTGGCCTAGCCACTTTCCTCACAATGGCTTACATCATCACCGTCAACGCCACAATCCTTGCCGACTCCGGCGGCATGTGCTCCATAGCAGACTGCTCCGCCCCGGCCAACCAAACTGCCACCCCAGATTGCATGTTCAAGCCAAATGAAGGTTACCAAAATTGTCTTGCAAAAACCAAGAGTGATCTTATTGTGGCCACTGCTCTATCAGCCATGATTGGGTCCATTGCTATGGGGGTCTTGGCTAATCTGCCCTTCGGCTTGGCCCCAGGAATGGGCCCAAATGCCTACCTTGCTTACAACTTCGTAGGCTTTCATGGATCTGGGCCCATGTCTTATCAAACTGCACTAGCTGTGGTTCTAGTTGAGGGATGTGCTTTCCTTGCAATATCTGCTCTTGGTCTTAGAGAAAAGCTTGCCAAGCTCATACCTCATCCTGTTAGACTGGCTTGTGCAGCAGGAATTGGGCTTTTCATTGCACTTGTGGGCTTGCAAGTCCATCAGGGTGTGGGCCTAGTTGGCCCTGACCCATCCACATTGGTAACAATCACAGCCTGTGCTAACACAGACCCAGAAACTGGTGCATGCCTTGGGGGAAAAATGAGAGGCCCAAAATTCTGGCTGGGCTCTGCTGGCTTCCTAATCACTTGTTATGGGTTAATGAAGGAGATCAAAGGTAGCATGATGTATGGTATTGTTTTTGTGACACTGATTTCATGGATTAGAGGCACACATGTGACGGTCTTTCCCAACACACCACTTGGTGACACAAATTACTTGTACTTCAAGAAAGGGGTAGATTTTCACACAATCCAATCCACAGCTGGGGCTATCAACTTTAGCAACTTCAACAAGAGTGAGGTTTGGGTGGCCTTAGCAACCTTGCTCTACGTTGATGTGCTTGCCATCACAGGCACATTGTACACCATGGCTGAAATGGGAGGATTTGTGAATGATGAAGGAGGGTTTGAAGGTGAGTACTTGGCCTACTTGGTTGACGCCGGCTCGACCGTTGTGGGGTCCACATTGGGAGTGTCCCCCATTGCAACATTTGTGGAGTCATCAGCAGGGTTGAGAGAAGGGGGTCGCACAGGGTTGACAGCAGTGACCATTGGTTTGTGTTTCTTTATGTCATTATTTTTCATTCCTCTACTGTCTAGTGTGCCTCCATGGGCTATAGGGCCTTCACTGGTCATGGTTGGAGTGATGATGATGAAGGTGGTGAAGGACATAAATTGGGCAAATTTGAAGGAGGCTGTGCCTGCTTTCATGACCATGCTTCTCATGCCACTAACTTATTCTATTGCAAATGGGATTATTGGTGGCATTGGGCTCTACATTGCTCTTAGCCTTTATGACTATATGGTGGTGTTGCTAAAGTGGTTGATCAAGATGAGAAGAATGGTGGTCAGAGAGCACAATCAAGTGTCTGCTACAGCTGCTGTAGAGTACTCAGAAAATGAAATTATTGAAGTTAGAAGTTGATTAGTCGTTATGAGGTGATTATAGGAGGACCTTATCGAGATGGGCAGTTTTTATTTGATCTTAGTATAGCAGGAAATGCACAAGTGACAATAGAGGTCAGAGTCCAATTTTATGGACAATGCTATAAGAACTCTACTTTCTCTCTCTTGTTTTTTTTTTTCTTGTACATGGCATTCTTATATTGGGTTCTATAACATCGTTTATCCAATGTAATAAAGTAATATGCATATTAGTGCCACATAGGTTGAAAAAACAAAATTGAGAAGAGTAAAATTTTCCTAATTTTATTGCGAGGAAGCAAAGAAGGCTTGGTGAACACTGACGGGGTACAATGCAACTCCGGGGTACACGGGTAGTTTTCCAATTTTAATATTCTTTTGTGTTTGATATATTACTCTCCATACCCTAAATGAGTGAGATAATTTGTGTTTTCATATTTCAGATGGATTTGTGCAAACTTAAAAGAATAACTGATTTACTTGGAAGAGGAACCAAAAGAGTATTAGTATATGCCATTAGTGTTCATGGATCAACATCTTTCCTACGCAAGCTAGGTCAACAATTACATCATGGACATAGATTATGTTCCAGAACTACTGTGAAACCAACAGTCAAAAGCCAAAGCTACTTGCTCATGAAAGGAGCGCAAAAACTAGGTTACTTTCTACAACATAATGCATGATTCATAAAGGCTGGTTTTACAGTTCCATATGAAAGACTCTGTACATACAGACCAAAGATTGCCATATCATCTTATCTTCTAATTATATTGACGCTACATATACCTTCAGATGGATTTTCAACCCCAAAAACACACTCATCTCCAGGTTTAATTTTACTTGCCTTGCTGAAAGCTTCCCAACCACTAGTCAAAACTCTGAAGATAGATCTCTGAGTGTAGAGGACTGGCCACAATCTATTTGCTGGGTCTCGAAGAAAAACTACCCTACTATCCATATACGGCCTTCCTTTGGTGTACAATGGTAATGGCAAATTCTCTGGCAACTCCTGCATGAGCATCAAAGAAAGACAAAATATGTTAAGAAAAACCAAAAGAATGCCCAGTATTCAGTTAACAATGATTACATAGATGAGGTGAATAAAGGGTTAGGACCCCAATCAGATAGAGCACATCCGTTATAGCAATCAGCTTAGTCATGAACAATGTTAATTTTAACGTCAGCTATATAGACATCTCCAAAATTAAGAAGGAAGTATGAAAGACAGATTGACTTGACCAATCATCAAATTTGTCATGTCAAACCAGACTAAAAGCCAATGGTAACAATGAATATGAGAAAAGACAAACTAAATAGCGCAATTAATCAACATACAAGAAAAGATTGACTGCCTGCTGCCACAAAACAGGAGATTTTGGAAGAACTTGGCAAGCTTTCAACTGGATCAACAGGTTCAATTTTTACCACTGGAGCAACCCTGTCATATTCTCTTATAATCACATTAGAACTCTGAAAATGCACCCTGTTGACATCCTTTAATGATTCCCCTGCATTTCATTGTATTATAGTTAATTCAGAGTATGAGATAGCCCACAGAAAACACACTCATGCATCCTGAATCCATAGGTCTGCACACACACAAAGGTTTCCTTGAACAGATAGTGTAAAAATATATTATACCATTTGTTTCTGGTTGGATCTCTTGACTCCATGGATCTGGAGTAATCTCGACTGGCTCTTCTTTAACGATCTTCATCATTTTATCTGTTCCACAAATAATTTTGTTATTAGAGACATCACATGAGATATATCAAAATAATAATACTAATGACACTTCGCCAAAAACAGCAAAGTGCTCCAACAATAACGCAGGAACATATAGCTACTGGAAGGAGGACAAACCAAAATTTTGGGTTCCAACAGTAAGGGGTGCTGCATTTCCAGTAAATTTCTCATTGGCTCTTTGGCCACTGTTGTTGATCAAATTATGTTCCTTTTGGGATACTAACTCCTGATCATTGCCTGATAGTGATTCTGAGAGTACAAAACAAACAAAATGAAGATACTGATCATAAAGAAGACAATGCATACTACAAAGAATATACACTCAAGAAACCCCACAATGAAACATACAGGAGCATCTAACTTAATTGTGTCTTGCCTGATCCATCTGCAATTACGCATTGGTATATTGCTCTGTTTGCAGAGATGTTCTCATTTTCGTCAGGATTTACATCAGGTGTTGGGAAGAGATCCCCAGGGGTCTTCTCGGTGCATGAATCTTTATCAGAAATTGATGCCTCTTTGACATTACCTTCAGAACAGTTAATTTTCTCAATCCTTTCAAAGTTAAACTCAGGTGTATCTGAAGATATTGCTGTGGCCTCTAACTCTTTGATCACTGGATTTTTATCAACTAAGCCAGCCTCATTTCTCAATCCCAGTGATGAATCAGCATGATGAGAACAAGTTTGGTCCATTGCAGCAGATTTGTTGCTTCCATCACTGCCAGACTTATTTTTCACCATTTCAAAATTAGACAAATCAAAAATACAGGTTCTCTCCTCCGCTTGTTTGTCTCCCAAATTTCTACTGATCATAACCATTTCTTCAATGTATTCTTCTTTGGGCGTGATTTTTGACCTTTCATAACTATTATCACCATTTGGAGCATGTTCTGTGACAATTGGAGCTTTATCCATGTCATCTGAGCCAGATACAACAGAAGTGTTTGAAGACTTTGAACCCTGTTTGTTCATCAAAGATTTATCCAGTGTGCGGCACAGGTTTTCTTTGACAGTAAAGTTTTGGTTATCCCTCGTCCTTTTCCTTGGATTTGTGGTCTCAGTAAAACTTAGTTTCTCACATGCAGATGTATCAAAAATCTGAACAATAAAATGTGAACTCATGATGTAATGGAATACCACATAATCTCCATAATGCATACCATGGGCTGAAAAAAAAGTAGTCCACCCTTGCTGAAAAGCAAGGGAGCCATCGATGCGGGATATTGTAACTTCCCAACGCATCCCCAGTGAATCCTCAAGAAAAACGTTTTGACCAACCAGTGCTAACACATTAGGAGCAAAGTTAGGAGGCAACCACTGCAATGAGATGACATGGTTAAAAGAGCCAACTCTGGTTCATCATAGGAGAAAGAGAGTTGCAAAGTCACATAATTACCAAGTATAATATACTTAATTGTCTCCATAAGTAAATAGGAAAACGTAGTTTACATAATCCTTTCAAAAAAAAGAGTAACCATGTCATACAAGGAAAAGCTACAACCAAGAAAAAAAGTAAGGACCTTCCAATGGGAGTGCTATCTCCGTAGCACTCTTTACCAAATAAAAAAAAAAAGAGAGAGAAAAAGAACAAAAGGAGAGCTACAATCTGGTTTGTTTATCAAATTGAAGCCACTAATTTGTAAATCTATCAAATATGTCGTAGATTTTTGAGAGAGAGACAGAGAGAGAGGATACACATAAATTAGAAGATAAAAATGAAATGGATTAGAATTTCTTTTTTTTGGGTGGGGGGGAGGATTTATCATACCAAAACTTTGTTGAAACCATCTCCAACCATGGGTTTGATAAAGGAGATAACATCAGATGAAGCACTTTTCTTTTTCCCATGAACTAGCAAACATTTCTGTGTGCATTTGGCACAAGCTGCATTGCAACCCATCTCCTCTCCCGCTTTGTTGAATATTTTTACCACTACAAGAAATACATAGATAAATGAGTAAAGATACTTTAATGGCATAATAATGTCATTTAAAGAAGAGAGGGTAACATAACCCCAAAGCAGATTGTCTCAAAGAGCTCAAACAGAAAATAAAAAAAGCTTAAAAAAATATCTTAAGCTTCTAAGTGATGCCCTACTTTGCAAGAACTTCAGTGCATACTAAAGAGGTCAGCAAATAATAACACAAGCAAAGAACCAAACAGTGCAGAATATTCATCTAAGTAACTCCATAAACAAGGGGAGATCTATATGATTTTCTTCCAAACAAAACAAAGCAAACTGGTCATAAACTCTATAAGCATAAATTCTGGCATTCACCTAATTCATTAGCCTTCATATTAATCATTCTTTTACAGGGGCAACTTATCTAAATAATGTAAACAGCCTTTAAAGCTTCATGTATAAAGCAAAAATGCATCATCAATAAGAAATAAAGAAAAGAAAGAAAAAAAGCAGCTTTTTCACTCATTATTTTGATTCCCCGTTTAACCAGACGAAGGCTTAGTGGTTCTAGCTTAATTACATCGTTCCCTACACGAAAACCCATAATTCTTGTAACCAAAAGAAAAACATTATTCTTGGAACAAAAAGAAAATAAGAGAAAAACCATAATTCTAGTTAACCAAACACTTAAGTCGCTAAAAAAATATTCTTTAGAAGAACCCAAAAGTTAAAAGGCTAGACACTGTTCATCATCAAACAATCCCAAATAATAATAGAACAAAATAGAGAATTAAGGCTCGTGAACTCGTGAATAGACAATGTAGATAGCCTGGAAAGCTTCATGAATAAAAAAAACATGCAACTTGGAACATGCATCATAAAAAATAAAAAAGTTTATTTTCACCCATTAATTTGATTCCCCGTTTAACCAAGGGTTGATGGTTCTAGTTTATGTACATTGTTCATTTGTTGCCTACATGAAAACCCATAATTCTAGTTAACAAAACACCTAAACTCAGTAAAAAATAATTCTCCAGAAGAACCAAAAACTGGGTTAAAGTCAGGGAGACTTACATTAGTTACTGAGAAGCTCTTTTACTACAGACTTGATTTTTCAGTGATTTTTGGGTTTAGTCGTCTCTGAAACCCTTGGTCGTTGGGTTTTGGAAGCTTTGGCAAGCAAGGGCTAGCCTCAGTTTGTCACTCACAGTGACGCACACTACACACCCCCTGAGACGGCTTAAAAGTGAGTCACTCACACACACTCGGTTTATGGTCAAGTTGTCCACGCTGTGTGGACACTGTGGACCCCTTGTAATCTAATGGGCCTATAATTAAAGTCCAAAAGCCCAAGTAGAAATTGGCCTAGCCCAAATAGAAAAAGTATAAACTTAGCAACTGGTCCTGTTACTGCATTGTAATTTGTATTACCAAAGTAGATGGTTTCGATTGGAAGCAGAAAATACCTACTCATGCATGAGTCATAGTCATAGCCACTCAACCAGATCAATGAAAGCAGTCAAAGGCCAAAGCTTTGGAAAGTCAAAAAAAGCAAACTAAATTTTAAGTGGATAATAAAATAAAATTAAAACAAAATTAACAAAAACCAAAAATCAAATTTCCTAAGAGTACAGAAGACCTAGTCTATCTTCCCCTGCATACTGTTGTTTTTATAGTGTTTGATAACTTTGATGGAGATTAGGTTTTGATGTTCAGGGTTGTCCCACTTCCGGCCTCACAAGTTCACAACCACTTCTATGCTCCAAAAAGGACCTTTCTTTTCTAAGACCCAATAATTTTCATTGTGTTTTGTGGACAAAGGACCACCCAACTTATTTGAGTTTCTTTTCTCTTTGATCATCTCGCTGCCTCTCTCTTTGTTTTTGCTCTAAAGGTTGCAAATTTGACTGAAAAAGAGTGTGAAATGTTGGATTACTATGAGCAGCTTGCTGCTAGGCCGTCTTACCAAGATTCTCTCAAGGTTCTCGAGGCTGATATTCAGCATGCCAATATACTGTGAGTCCATTACCCTTCTTCTTCTTCTTCTTCTTCTTTTCTTTTTTTTGTAATTTGTAATTTGTTTTTTGCTGTTTAAGTTCAATTTTGAAACTGGGTTTGTAAAATGTGAAACACAGTGGTAGGCTTCTGAATTTGTTCACTTAGTCGTGTAATGTTTTGTTATGGTTTTCTATGTTCCAAATTTACTATTTTGAATTATTTAGAGTGAAATTATAATCAGCAATTTCCAAAAGGTTAAAAAATGGCGCATGAACTTCTTATTCTGTATTAATTTTGCTTTTGCTTTTGCTTTTGCTTTTGATGGCTTGTTTCTTAGACAAAGCAATGGACACACACACACAGGGTTTGACTATATTGCATTTAATATTGGATATACTCTGTTGGCTTCTCCCTGTTATCTTATCATTAGATTCGCTGGTGCTGGTTAGAATTGAATGTTGGGGGTTGCAGAATACATGCAATCTTAAAAAGAAGACAGAGGTTCAGCGCACAACCATTTATATTTTAAGTGCACACCATCAATTTAGATAATGTTCAGCTTCTGTTCTTGCTTACCTAATTTGGTACCTTATTTTGAAATTTTTGCTGACCCTTTGAATGCTTTGTTTGATTAATAGATAGACCAACATATACTTCTGTGGTAACAGTTTAAGTGATTTTTTATGTTACTTGAATAAAAATATGTATGCAGGGCAGCTTCCATCCTCAAAAGCAAGGGTAGTACCTGTCTTCAAATGAAATTGGTTTACAATCACTTGGCACCAATTTTCCTGCTTTTGCTTCAATGGATTGATTGCTCATGTTCATGTTTACTTTCCAGTTACTTAAATCTTTTCCACATAGTTGTATATAAGGTTGGTTTCTTCTTGCCTTTTCATATGTTTCTGAAGTGAATTAGATAGTTCAATGTTTTTCCCATTGTAAGAATGAGATCCAAGTTCTTGAATTTTTCCGTCTTTGTTGGTTTCATATATCTTTAGGTGCGCTCAGATGGGAGGCCAAGTATCTCTTCATATGGAAGGAAAGCTACCATCAGTGAATTTTACAGTTTGTAACCTATATTCTACTCTTTTTGGTAGTTTAACATATGTTTGAGAGGCTATTTGAACATCGTATTAGAGATTAGATTTTTGCATATGTTTTTCAGAAAACAAGCCTGTCCATTGCATAGCTTCATTAGGTTTTTAGATAATGACTAATTCTGAATCTCATTTTGCCTGCTGTGATTACAATTTTCTAAATGCATTTCATTTTGGGGACTAGGGTTCTGGTCTTAAACTTTAATTGGTATAAAATATAGTATTTACATGCTTCCTTGTTTCTGAAATTTATCTTTATTCATGTCTTCCCCTACCTAAAACTGCAGATGTCATATTACCATCCCTTCAGCGTCTCCATGGTGATTCATTGGAGCTGGATATCACCCAAGAGGAAGCTCTAGAGATGGTTGCTAAAAAGAGATATGAGGATAAGATAAAGCTTTCAGATGTGGACTTGGAAAGAGAAAATGAATGTGGGATCTGCTTGGAGCCTTGCACCAAAATTGTCTTGCCAAATTGCTGCCATGCCATGTGCATCAATTGCTACCGCGACTGGTATAAATACTCAATCTTTCCTTGTTTTAGTCTCATCCAGTGTTAGCACGTGATGATGGGAGTTCATTACTTATAATCATTGCCACATCTTTGCATCTTTTTGTGATAGGAACGCTCGGTCAGAATCTTGCCCATTTTGCCGGGGAAGTATAAAGAGAGTGAATTCAGGGGACTTGTGGGTTCTGCCATGCGGCAGTGATGTGGTTGACACTCAAACTGTGTTGAAGGAGGATATGTTGCGGTTCTATCTTTTTATTAACAGCCTGCCTAAGGATATCCCGGATGCTCTATTTATAATGTATTATGAGTACTTAATTTGATCAAACATACAAATTGGTGTATAGAAAGAGAAAATTGCCAACCATCACATGTATAGTCTGGTGAGGCTTTCACCTCGAAAATTTCTTTTCCACTTCTCGTCGTGCAAAATACTGTACATGCTTTGTGTAAGAGACAAATATATAAATATCAGAAGAATTACCTTTTCCCGCATGCAATTTTGATTTTGTAATGTAGGCCATGTGCTTCCTACCTTGCATTCAGGAAGGAGTTCATTTCCAATGGGATTGCAATAAAAAATTTTTTCTCTTTTACCTTTGTTGCCTTCTAGCTATTTGTTGGACAATTAAATGGCGTGGAATATGGCATTGATGAGACAACAAAAACAATGTTTATTAGGCTACTATGTGCAATACACTTCTCAATGTCATGACTGGATGCTTTCTAATTGCGTCTATATTGCATGGGAGATACAGACAGTTACTTCATCTTGCAATAAGAGTGTCAAGCATGTTGTAGTTGCATTTGTTCCACACATTTGTATGTGTACAATAATCAAGGTTCATTCGATACCTAATTCCCCTGTTTTCACTAATCAGACAGGTTATTAATCCATTCTGCTTGACACTGGTACGAATGCATTCATCTGAAGTGTGAGCTTTGGAGCATTAAAGATTTGTTCACTCTGGTATATATATCAAGAAGACATACATCAGATTACATTTAACAGATTGATTATTGCCCACGGAAAGGTCCCCAATTATGTCCCATTTCGAAAAGGGTCATATTTCACCATGTAAAATTTTTAGAAGGATGTTCTAAATTTTGGAAGCTGATCCAAAGGAAAACAATACTCATCCATGACGCTGTTTCATGTCCAACAGGTAACTGAAGGGAGGGTGAGTGGTTTTGCCACTGAGAAACATATTAGAAAGCACCTTGTACATGGCTTCAGTGAGGTGAACTCCATCCCAATTTATGTACTGAGAAGGGATTGGACAGGCTTTAGCAGAAGGCGTGCCACATGTAGCAAACACATCGAAGTTGTAAGGGTCACCTGTCCCACAGCAGGCCTTGAAGCTCTCCTTGAAACCATACTGGCGTGGATTCTTCATTACAGTGAAATAGGCATTCCAGTAATCTGCATAGGTGATGACAGCATGGGGAAACTGTCTCCTGAGTTCTTGCAACTTGGACTGGAGGACAAGGTTGTGGCGGTAGCTTTGGTTGTTCACACTCTTCACACATCCTATACCGTCTCTGTCATCTGCAGGAGCCAATGTCATGGACAAAGGCAAGCACCCTGACATTGGCAGACCTTGGACAACAACATACTTTGCACCCTTCTTTAACAATGCCTACAAATCACACAAACATTAGTCCATTTAGCCAAAATGTGTGAAAAATTAAACTAAATTCCTGACTATTTGGGACAGAAATTCTGGGCCTTATACATAATATGAATAAAATTAGAAGGCAATTTCTCCCTTTCATCAAATCTCATTCATTCAAAAAGGACAGGATCCATCCCCAAATGAAAATCTTACCTGCAAAAAACTAGTAACACTACTGATTCCAAGCTTTTGAATGGTGTCACCTGGAATATCAGATCCAAGTGTGTAAGCATAATCATTGACACCAATTTCACCAACCCAGAAGAGTGAATCATCAAATGCTCTTGCTTTGCACTCTGTTCCACCCACTTTGCAGCCGTGACTTTCCAAGAATTTGTCAAACCAAAGGAGCTGAGTTTGGATAGACTGAGGAGTGATATCAAGGCTCAGATTGTTCTTGACAAAGAACGCATGGTTTATGGCAGTAGAGCCAGCAACAGCAAAGTTAACCCCATGAGATGCATCTGTAGCATTTCTCACTATGGCCTGGTAAGGCTGCAAGTAAGGCAAGGACAGTGACTCAGCTATGAAGTCTATCACTAACCGGCCATCGGAGTATCGATTTGTGGAGTGGTGGAAGAAGGTGGCGCCATATGGGGGGTTGGAGACATGGCCAAAACCACTTGGACCAGAGACAGACCTTGTGTTGCCAGTGTCTGTGAATGAATCACCAAAGGCATAGATTTTCTTGAAGGGATGTGGGTTTACTTTAGTTGTGTGAGTAGAGGCAGAACAAAAAGAAGAGGAGGAGAGGATGAAGATGAATATGAAGATGGTGGTGATGGTGATGGTAATGAGGACAGAAGCCATTTCTAACTCTCAAGGCTTCCAAGTTCCAAGCTTTACTTGCTAGCTTTTACTCTGCAGGCACACTTTGTGGCTTATATACTTATTTTCTTTTTCAAAATGGCAAATATGTCCTTCACGTCACTAGTAGTAGAAGCCTAAAAGGCAAGGCTTTATTTGGACTGCATTTGATTGTCATGAATGTAGTTTGGGTTAAGAAAGGCAAGAATAAAGAACTTTATTATTTGAAGCTTTGAAGGCGTCAGAGTCTATTGAAAACTTACATCTATAAGACAGCGTATGTGAATTATTCTTACATGCTATTATTGGTAGCAACCGTACCATCTACTTGATGGATTAATTTAGCAAGAAATAATAAGATTTGTCCTTGATAATCCAACACAAGGTGCTCTATTATATTTTTATTCTCCTTGGGTCAAAGATTGTAAAACATATATATATATGTGTATTTTGTTCTCTCAAAAAAGATGATTGTTTTTATGAAGAAAACTTGTTT
This sequence comes from Purshia tridentata, assembly GCA_003254885.1. Classification (NCBI taxonomy): domain Eukaryota; kingdom Viridiplantae; phylum Streptophyta; class Magnoliopsida; order Rosales; family Rosaceae; genus Purshia; species Purshia tridentata. The sequence goes on from QANT01005506.1 coordinate 57,120, forward strand.
TAATATGTTAATATATTGTACCAAGAGTAAAAGTTATTAGCATATCCCACATCATGAAAAAAATTTACGTATGAATGTAACACCACCACATTGGCACGATACCTATGAGATAACATGGTGTGAATACATACGATATCAAAAGAAGTACCGCATGAATAGACCAAGTTCCTATCATATACTTTGTGTCAAGAGAAAGAGCTTGAGTAACTCTAGCCATAAAAATATGAAAATTCTTAGTGTTACCTATGTTATGATGTTAATTTTAAGTTATTTAAAATAAGGCGGGTGAACACATAATGGAATATTATTTAAAATTCAAATTGAGAACATAAATCTGGAATTTTCAAAATTATTGTAAAAAAAAAAAAAAGGTAAAACTCAAAATGCCATAGTAAATGCTGAAGGTGGCTGTTCAGGTAGGATTTGAGTTGAAAAATCTAAGTTACAAAGACCAACGAAGTGGTTTTCTTGTTTTGGACCTTTGGTCCCCAATTCACCAAAAAAGACAGATCAATGAAGTGGTGGGTGATGAACATTATGGCAATTCAAGATGAATAGTTAAACGTTGTTCTATTAATAATTAGTGTGAAAAGGGAGGTGAGTTATAAATGGAGCTAAAAAATCTTGAGGTAGTTAGTTGTTGGGAAAATAGTTGGGCTTTAAATGAGCATATGTGCCAACACACCACACACCCAACTGCCATTCTCTTCTAAAGTTCTAATGATAGTGAGAAACAGATAGAACATGAACACAGAAAATGGTTTTCTCTTTTCTTATCTTTATTACTTTCTTTTTTACATACACTTTCACAAAGACTTAGGGCGGTGCTTTGAAGCCTTTGATGTACATCTTTAAATATTGCAACTACCTCCATGACCTTACATTATGTGCTAAATGCCATGTATGTACTGATGTAACCAAGTCCACAAGAACATCATTTATATGTAGGACTCATTTTAAAGATTGGACTCATGTGAGTCCCACATAAATGCTGTTCCATTATTCATCACAGGGAACAAGACACGTAGATACCAAAACTGTAAAAAACATTGTATTCACTATGTAACCTGTAAATGGTTCGGATTTTGGTCCGATTCCGATGTCAATAATAAGATATGAATTGTGAATTCAGTGTTATTGTGAATGGTTGAGTTTGCTGTCGTCTCATGCTTGTACAAGATGGGTCAGCAGATTGTCACCTAACCCCCAGCAATCTACAACAAGGACATGGATATTAGATCGGGACCATGAATTTCCTATATTAGCAAATCCCAAGCATTTGGAATTAATAGTTAAAGCAGATTATCATTTGGGTCTCCTATAAAATCTTTCATAAAGGCGTCTCTTTACTTGCAGAGACTTTCAAAGTTGAATAAAGAGATATAGGAGATCCAAGTTCTTGAATATTTTGGTGTATGCTGGTTTCATATGTCTTCTCATCACTACATTCTACAGTTTGTAACCTATTTTCTACTATTTTTGGTAGTTTAACATCTCTTTAAGAGGCTATTTGAACGTCGTCTAGAGATTAGATTTTTACATATGTTTTACAGAAAGCAAGCCTGTCTATTGCATAGCTTCATTAGTTATTAAGTCATGTCGTCGTCTCTGTCATCTGCTGAGAAAGATGTGAATACAGAAGCCATTGTTGTCTTAACTCATCAAGGCTTTCCTAGTTCCAAACTTCCAAGCTTTTGCTCTGCGTGTAAACTCTAGCTTATATACCTTTTTGTCTTTTTAAAAATGCCAAATATGTCCTTCACCTCTCAAGTATGGTTATATGAATAATAATTTTTTTATTGAATACAAGAATTATTTTTTATTGGACATATGAATTATTCTTATGAGCTATTATTAGTAACATCTAATTTGATGGATTAATTAATTAATTTTAGCTGGAAAAGATAAAATCTATCCTTGATAATCAACCACACAACAATGACAGGGTTCTCCCATTTTAATTTTTATCTCCTTGGTCGAATATTTCTGAAGGAGTGCAAAGAGGTGTTTTGATAGTTTTAAAATTAAAGGGACTTGGAGGCTTGGGGCCAAAGATGTTGAAGTAGTTAATGAAAATAGTTGGGCATAAATGAGCATGTGCCCACTCCCAACTGTTTCTCTGCTTATTTTTCCGAGAAAGAGATAGAAAATGAAATGAAATGGCTTTCTTTTATTCTTTTTAGTTAAAACGGGTCAAAGACCAAAAGAATCAACTACAAACAAATGGCCCTACAAACAAATTGCTTTGTAGTTTCACTCCACTTTGGGCAGTGCCCAGACTTCCTAAGCACCAATGCTCACCAACTACCACAATGCACCAGTGAACTCTGCTATGAAAGTAGATGAATAAAGGACCATATTTCATTATAAAACTATAAATCAGTTGCTAGAACCAAAATTACTTCTGAAATGTAGAACCAAATGATGTGCCAAATCAACTATTACTATTGTAGATGAATAGTAATTAACTGTTTACATACCAAGAAACAATGCACCTAAATACAAAATCAAAAGGCCTCGAACAACAATTCTAGCATGTTATACATACCATCAAGTCAAATTATTTCATCAGGTGTCAAGATGGCAGCTGTACTATACTGCTTGCTGAACAATATTGCCACCTTGCTGAGCACGTGACTCAAAAAAGAGTCTTACAGTCGAGTAAATCAAAGAAGGCTCAGCCATTGCACCATTCCCGTAATCCCCACAAGCCAGCCTCTTTGTGACGGGTGGGATGAGTGAGACTCCAAGTTCATCGATTGACATGAGATGTCGCTCTGTGAAAGGATTGTTCCACATTAAAGTGTTCATGGATGGTGCAACAAAAAAAGGCTTGTTGTAGTCCCATGCTCGTACAACACAGGTGAGTAGATTGTCACACAATCCCCCAGCAATCTACAAGAACAACATGGGACATTAATTTAACAATAAAGGAGTAAAATTATAGATTCTGCACATGATCAAACCAGATAGAGAGGATGAGCAATAAAATTTGAAAGTTACTCAGAAAATGACAATTGAGTGAAATGTTGACATGCAGTTTCTAGTGAAATGAACTTTCACCTATATAATCCTGTTGTTTTCTTTTTTTTTTTGTGGATAGGAAACAATTTAATCTTAGAGGGAAACATAACTTTCTTTTAATACACTAACTTAAAACAACTTTCTTTTTCTTTTCTTTTTTCTACAAGAAACAAACTTAAAACAACTTTCTAAAGTAACAAGATTTCCGGATTGCTCAACATTACCTTGCCTAGTGTGTTTGCTGACAATGGAGCAATAACCATGATATCAGCCCAACGGCGGAGCTCAATGTGAAGCACGCTATCACCTATTTTGTTCCAACTGGCCCATTCATCCTCATCAGCGTAAAGAATTACATCCTTAGGAAGTGATGCTCTATCAATGAAATGCAAAGATGCTCTTGTGGCAACTGCTCTTACTTCTGCCCATTCAGAAAAGCTATGGCAGAGGTTACCAAACTTTATGGCAGCTACACTTCCGCTAGCAGCGAGTAGAATTCGTGGCTTCCTTGGAGCACCATTGGTTTGTATTGGCTGCATTTGTGCACTCCCAGATTCAGAGCAAGACGCCATAACCTATTCAAGAGATGTCAGACACCTTAAGCATCCTAGGTACAACAGTGGTCATTCCCTCAACAATGTCTACGATTCTCCCAACCACTAATACTCCATACAAAAACAAAATATACCAAAATTGACCAAAGATGAAGCGTTCAGAATCAAGATTCAAAACCCATAAACCCAATATTAATTCCATTTAGAATATCAAACCCAATCAATATTGCAGACATATTATCAAAACCCATGGATCATTTCGCTCTCAAAACTCATGTATGTAAAATAGATAATTACCTAAAATACGTTGAGAAGACACTGACTTTTGAATTGTATGAAGATTTTCAGTAAGCTCTTCTCCTCCTCTGATATCAAAATTAGTGTTTGATATAACTTCCCTCAACTAAACATCTGCTAACTAACTAGATTTTATATATATTTGAACCAATGACAACTTGTCAAATTAAGAATATATATGTACATATAAAAGTTCTCAATTAATGAAACAATATGATGAAAGACTACCGAGAAAAAAAAATTATTTTCCCTTATTTTCTAGCCAACCAAACGGATCAAGCATTAAACAATCTCAAGCATAAGTGAAACTGTAATTCGTATTCGTTGAGCAAGACGTATACATTGACTTAATCCCATGGAATTTAGCACTAAAACAAAACAAAATTCCAGTACTTGAGTAAGAAACCGTGACTTACTTGGAGTGGTAAGTTCCCTGTGGTTTCAGTCGCTTTAGGATTTTTGCAGAGAAACTCAGCGAGAAAGGTTGGTTTCAGAGCTCAAAACGCACCGTTTGACCTTCTGTTGCCGTGAATAGGTCTCATACTGTGTCACTCCAGAGCGCTCCAAAGTCCAAATTTGAGCCAGATGGTGACGATCCTTTCAGTCTTTCAGACTAGAAAGACGTCGTCGTTTTTGCTCCCGTAAATTCTTTACGCAGCTGGGCTTTTCTTTTACTCTTTTCCGCCAGAGAATTGGGCTTTAACCCACTCATATATGGTCGCACCCGATAGACCCGTTACCAGCCGATTGGTTTTCCTTTTAGTAAAGTGGGTTTTCTTTTTTTTTTTTCCAAATTATTTTATCTACTTTTAATTACTAAGTTGATCATTATAATATATTTTTGATTAACTTTTTATTTTTACTTTTTTTTTGTTAAAAAATTATAGACTAATTCGGCAATATATTACCAAAATATACATTTTCCAAATTATTTTATCTACTTTTAATTACTAAGTTGATCATTATAATATATTTTTGATAGACTAATTCGGCAATATATTACCAAAATATACAAACGAGTTCGGTAGTTGACCATCGAAATAACACAAATATTTCGGCAAACTAATGTCAAATAGTCTAAAGGTGATCAGCTCATCAATGGAGGGTGGTCCGAAAAACTTAAGATTTTTTATTATTATTTTAAAGTGGTTTTGTTTTTTTGTTTTAAATAATGAACTTGACTTTTTTTAAAAATAAAGAATTCTAAAAGTATTCCATTATTTGAGTTCAAAATTCACAAAATATTTTTTCAACTTACTCCTCAACTCAAAAACAAAACCCAATAGCCCCCACCCAACACCATCCACCCCACCGGTGTTGCTGCTGTTGCCACCGATCTTCATTAGTCTTTCCAACCTCCTTTTCTCTCTTACTTTTTCTGCCATTCCCATTATTTCCCTTTATTTGTATCTTTCTTTCCACTTTTCTTTATAGTCCAATGCAAAGATAGAAGAAATTATTATGTAAACTTGCAATACAATCAGGTAATGTAAATATATTATAATATGGGTGAACAACGAGTTTATATTTATAAGATATAATATTATAATCTCCACCTATATTATAAACACATTAATTTGTGACATTGCAAGCTGTTAGTTTTTAAAATTCAATATTTATATCTTTGGTATTCACAATTCGTATATTTGGTTTACATAATTCATTAGTGTTTAACATTCAAACATTTATATTCATAATTCTCAAATGGTGTTTATCATTTGTAATTTTGAGTCTTTGACATATATAATTTTTTGATATGGTAATTTTTGTATTCATTATTCATAATTTTGGTATTCACTATTCGTTCTTTTAGTATTTACCACATATTATTAAGTATTCAACATTTGTACATGTAACATCTTTATTTGTTATACCCAACAATCCAACATGTCGAAGAAAGTACCAAACTATCAATTGTCAGTTTTTTTTTTTTTTTGTGGCTAAAACTTTATTTTCTTTTTTTTTTTAAACGGAGCCATTTATATGAAAATGGTGTATATAATATACGTGCCTCAAGGTGTTAAATTTCAAAAATTTCGCCGAAATTTTCGTTTTTGAGGGGGGTCGAAATTTTAGAGCCATACCATAAAAATTTTGAGTAGATTTCGAAAATTTCGGCAAAATACCCGAAATTTTTCGAAATTTTTGAAATCAAACTCAAACTCTAAAAATCAAAATCACAATTTCACAAAATTGGCACCTCAGACCTTAAGGGAAATACCATAAAAATTTTGAGTAGATTTCGAAAATTTTGGCAAAATACCCGAAATTTTTCGAAATTTTTGAAATCAAACTCAAACTCTAAAAATCAAAATCAAAATTTCACAAAATTGGCACCTCAGACCTTAAGGGAATGAAAGCCTACGGTGAGGGAAGGAAAACCCAAAAAAAAAAAAGGGTGATCGGAGCTCGGAGGTGGCCGGAATTGGCGAAAGAATCCAGTGGTGGCTGACTTTTATTTTGCAATTTCCGATGCTTGTAGTGGTTGGCCAGCGTGGAGGAAGGGTGGGAGAAGATGGCCAGCGCCTGGGGGTCCCGCTGGTGGCCTTGGGTTGACCGGAAAAAGGCCGGCATGGTGGGCAGAAATGGAGGTGCTACTGCTGTGAGGGAGGAAGGAAAAAAAATAAATAAGGGGAAAGGACTCACGGGCAAGGAGGAGAGAGAGAGGAAAGAAGAAAAAAAGAAAAAAAAGGGGAAAGTGGGCTGGGCTCACGGGCTGCAGAAAATGTAGAGAAAGAAAGGAAGGAAAGAAAAAAAGAAGGAAGGAAAAGAAAAAAAGAAGGAAGGAAGGAAAAAAAAAAGGAAGGAAGAAATAAAAGAAGGAAGGAAAAAAGGAAGGGAAAAAAAAAGGAATGAAAGAAAAGAAAAAAATTTAGAATTGATTGGGATTTGACCGTTTAAGATATTTAGACAATTGGAAAAAAAATAGTTTGGGATTTTGTTTAGTTCTTTAGATTTGGGTTTTATTTGGTCTTTATTTTTAAGATTTCGTTTGGTTTTTGATTTTGAAGTTTCGTTTTGTTATTTTTAAACCCTAAACCCTTATAGATTTCTATATCAAAAAGTATTTAAAAATACCCTAAAATGCCTAAATCTCTAATATTTTATAGGGTTAATTACATAATAAAATAATTTCTAATTCTATAATGGTCAATGCATTATCTAAATAATGGGCACTGACTAAAATGTAATAAAATAAAAATAAAGAGTAACAACTAGACTTAAAACATAGGTGTATTTACGTTTTTTGTCATTTTGCTTATATATTAGTGATATCATCAATGTCTCATAATTATAAAAATTACAAAGAGGTGAATAATAACCACAAGCTGACACATGACAAAATTAACATAATAAATCACCAAACATTTGTAAAATGACAACAAATGTTATTTTAGACAAATTCTACGACTGATCAGCTATTATTAATAATGTATAAGCTTCTTCTTTTTTTTTTTTCTTCCACCTTGTTTTTATTTACATCTTGTTTCTCTTTATACTCTTATTTAAGATGCATATTTTAGTTTTTTTTTTTCCTTTTATCCCTTTTTTTACTGCAACATGTAAGCTTTTTTTTTTTTTNTTTTTTTTTTTTCATTTATCTCATTTTTTTCCCTTGCATCTTATTTTAGTTTATCCTCTTGTTTAAAATGCATATTAGACACATGCAATGTATATATTAAACACTATTTTTTATTGAAAATTGTTGCACAATTTATAAAACATATTAGTGGCAGTTTTTAATATATTGATTTCAAATAGGAAATTGTTGCACGGTTTCAGAAACATATTAGACACTGTCAGGTAGTGTGCATATTATACTGAAATTTAAAACATACACTGTTTAACAGTGTCTGTCTAATCAAATATAGTTGACTGCCAAGGAATAGACTCACAAGGGCTAGGTATACTCTTAGATTTATAGAAATATAAGTATAAGTCCAAATACTTTGAAAATTGGTTGAATAATTTTAGACATATAAAGGTTCATTCACAAAAAATATCAATTGTTTTGGAGCTGTGGATTAGTATAGTTTCATTAATCAATCTAGCTTAAGATTTGGGAGTAATGCTCATCCTCTAAATCCAAAAGTTGAGTAATTAATGTCCCACAACCTCAAATCATATGATCTACTGTACAAAAACCAATTTACAAAGGTCTAACATCATTCCATTAATCTCGGTTTAGGTTGAAATCATAAAGAACACAATAGAGGTTAAAAAATCAGATATGTAAAAGAAAATAGTTGCTAGCTGAAAGATTTCAGAAATTCATGGTCAACTTAGAAGATGCATTACAATAGAGGTTAAAAAATCAGATATGTAAAAGAAAATAGTTGCTAGCTGAAAGATTTCAGAAATTCATGGTCAACTTAGAAAATGCATAATTAATGCATCTAAGGTCCGATAAAGGTGATCTTGGTCTTGAAATGACCACTAGGGTGTCTAGTTTTTGCTTATCAAAAATCAGATCAAAACTCTTTGTCAAATAGTACAGTTTTCAAAATCATTCTTTCAGGGTCAAAACAGTGAATGTGTGACAGTGTCTATGGGAGAAAAGAAAATAGTTGCTAGCTGATAGATTTCCAAAATTCAAATTCAATTTAGAAAATGCATAATTAATGCATATGATGTTCGATTAAGGTGATCTTAGTCTTGAAATGACCATTAAGATGTCTAGTTTCTGCTTACCAAAAACCAAATCAAAACTCTTTATCAAACAGTACAGTTTTCAATATCATTGTCTCGGGGTCAGAACAGTATATGTGTGACAGTGTCTATATTTAAGTTTGTAGATAAACGACAATGGTTATGATTTCAATTTTAAAAATAATGTTTCTACTTATTATGTTGTAGATACTCTCTTTACTTCTTATAAAAGTGTTAAAATGATAATTAACATATGCAAATTCATAAGATATTGTCATACAGATACTGATTTTTAGTATCTATAAAAATCTAAACAGATACTGTCACACATATACTAAAAAAACCACACATTTTTTCAAATTAGTAACTGCATCATAGTGTCCAAATTTTTTTTTTTTAAAAAACACCACACATTTTTTCCAAAATTAGTAGCTACGTCACAGTGTCCAAAACTAAAAAAAAACACCACACATTTTTTCCAAATCAATAGGTGCATCATAGTGTCCAAAACTAAAACTTGAATATAGTGTCTTTTACTTTTGAAACTGTAAAATGAGCTACTAGGTAAATTATTAATATCATTTCAACGTACATAATATACTTGGTTGTCATCATAAATATATTTATTCTTTTTTATAAATCTTGATATACTTTAATTTCAATTTTCCATGCAGAAAAAAACATGCACTATTGTATATCCACTGAAACTTATCTTAGTCAATACAAACATGAGTTGATAAATTGCATACAACCTTATGCCCACATGTAGGTTATTAACTTAATCGAGTCCCAAATTATTCAAAGTCCACATAAATGATTTCAACTAAAAATATTTTAAATGAATGTAGAAGTACTAGAACATAACATGTATTTTAGGTAAAATGTATAATTCGTATAACAAAAACAACTTGATAAAAATTTTAATGACAACATAACATAATCAATTCAAACACATTTTAAAAAAATTATTGTCATCTATTTAGTCTTGAAATTTTTTTAATTAAAAATGAAGAAACATGATATTTTTGTTTTATATTGATAATTTAGCTTTTAGATTAAAAATGCTTAATCTTAGTCAATAGATAGAGCAATGTCATACATTTACTAAGTTATTAGATTAAAAATGCTTAATCTTAACCAATAGATATAGCAATGTCATACACTTACTAAGTTTATTTATAATTTTATTTTAAATTATGTGATCATATTTTGTTTATTTATATTCAAGCAATTTTTTAAAAAAGTAATAGAAGGGCAAAAAGTATATTAATAAAATTAATATTTTAAAAGAAATTAGGTATTGGGTGGGCCATTGACTAAAATGTAATTTCTTAAAATATATCATTGACTATTATAGGATATGAAATTATGCATTGACCTATTTGTAATTTAGAAATGTTTTATTGATTTATTTGTAATTTTCTATTGTTTTTAAAACCTCTAGAATGCATAGGTATAACTAACTATAATTTAAACAAGTAATTATTTATTGTTAATAAATCATATTTCCAACAAGTCTTTCCTAATTAGTAATATAATTGCCTTCATTCTTTAATTAAATCTTGTTACCAACCATTGATATTCAGATCCAAATCGACCAATATTTCAGCATTTTCCGGGTTGTGATTGCAAAACGATCTTCAACAATGATCAATATTATTTTTAATCACCATGATCGTGGTGGGGCATAAATTAATTGACAAAGTGTGACATGATTAAACAATGACGAGTCATGAGGCATTCACATGGATCTATGTTTCTTTTTTTGTTTTTTTCACATGGATATATCAGATCCAACAAAAATTCAAACAAATACAAAGCAGACGACATTGAATATTGCGCATGATCTTTTATTAGTTGCTAATTGACTATATATATCTCTTAAAGGTGACAAATCAGCAACTGAACAGTAGAAGATTGAAAGATATACAGAAAATAAATAATTAATTACACATCAGGTCTTAAAGTTCAAATTTCTCTTTGACTTAAAGTTTTAAGCTCACAAGCACAATCTTGGAAGTTATAAGCAAATTAATTAATGAAAGTGACTACTGAGGGATCTCAGGGAAAAAAATAACAGTGAGGAATCAAACATCGAAAGGACAAATTAATCAGCCTCTGTTGTAATATTTAATTAATATGCTAAAATTGCCTTAATTTACATTTGCATTTTACAAGTAACTCAAACTTCACGTTTTTCAATTCATTCATTTTTGGGAGTTAAAGTCCACATACTGCATAGGATATAGGGCTAGTTGTTTTACAATTTAAAACTTTGTACCTATAGATCGATTCTAACTCATTGTGGCCATTATGTCCACTACAAGAAAATATAGGTTGGGCGATCCAAAGTGGCTTTGGGCAATGAACATTATCGTCTCCCAAAGTCACTTTTGAAAAAATCTAAGCATTTATTCCAAAACTAATTCATAATAGAAGTGGCTCAAGCCCTTATAGGTCATTATCAAGGTCCTCATATTTTTAGTGTGAGATTTCTCTCAAAAACTTTAGGCAATATATATTGATTTCGTCTCCCAAAGTGACGTTGGGAGACAAAATTCCTTCGTCTCCTAATGTCCACTGAGACTTGGTAGATGAATATGGTAATTCGTCACCTAAAATCATTTTGGAGAAGAAATATATACTTTGTCATCCAAAGTCCTTTGGAAGATGAACTTATTCGTCACCCAAAGCAGCTTTGGGAGACAAATCTACAAATCTCTAGATTTGTGTCCCACAAGTCCCAGCCATTTTTTGTGCATTTATATATATGTTTCTCACATCTTGATCATTTTTCCAACAATCCGAATCGCCTATTATTTAGGAACCCACTCAATGCAAAAAAAAATTGCTTAATCGGATATGTTGAAATTAGGTAACGGGGATCGAACGTATAAATGATCTTGGTCTTTTTAATGATAACTAAACAGCCAAATAAATTCTGATTTGGCTGATATTTTGTAAGGATGATCTGTGAGTATCAAAACAAAAAAGGAAAGGCTTCGATCATTGGGGTTTCTACTTTAAATTTGGATTTTAATTGGATAATTGACTAATGTAGGTGTTTGGGTAATTGGGGTTTCAATTGTTTTAATTGGGGTGTCAATTGCTCTAATTGGGGTTTCAACGTTCAATTGAGTAATTGACTAATTAAAATGTAATTGTGTTTCATATTTTTAATTGGATTGATTAGTAGATTACATAATACATAATACATATAAAATATAAACTATGCAATTGATATGTAAGTATGTTATATATATGTAATTTATAATTATAAGTTATATACTCAATACTGACTAAAATGAAATTATGAAAAAGTCTATTGATTAAAATATAATTGTACAGTATTTTGTTGATTTATTTGTAATTGACCCTACTTTATTTTAGTTTACGTATTTTCATTAAGTTTGGTACTTGGGCTACTAAATTTCGGTCTCTTTTTAGGTATTTCTTTTAGTTAGATTAATTTGTTTTGAAATTGTCTATTTAGTATCCCCTTTCTTTTCTAATGATTTTGTATTTTCTTTTATGGTGCGTTTGGATGAGGGAGAAAAATATGTGATTTCACCTGACAGTCAGAATTTGGAAAATGACAATCTCCAGTTTCCTTTTTTGGCAACACCACCATAGGAATCTTGAAATTCTATGTGAAAAAATATGTATGAATTTGAAACTCATAAATTCCAAGAAAATTAAATTTTAATATAAGAAAAAAAAGTATAACCACCATAACCATCACTACTACCACCATCATAACCTCCATTATTGTTGCCACCACCTTGGCCGCCACCCACACCACCACCCTTTAGCCATTCCTAGTGCCATGCCGCCAAGCAAGTACGTTGCTGCTTATGTGGATGATGATGTCCAATTTTATATAGGGGCAGGCTATTCCGACCACCCTTTATTGCTGAGTTGACCATCCTTGGGAAATTCGACAATAGTCTCCGAAATATTTGCATTATTTCGGTAGCCTATTGTCGAATAGTATAAATATACAAAAAGATTTAGTAGTTAGCACCGAAATAACACAACCATTTCAGTAGACTATTGTCGAATGTTTTAAGATTGATTAACTCAGTGATGGATGGTAGTCAGAATAGCCTAGAAATTTTATATATTGCTCTTTACGTTATACATTGGACTAGAATTTGCTAAGATACATCAAACATTCAAACTTAACAAATTAACTTTTTGTTTTTGTTTTCGTCTTTTTTGTTTTTGTTTTTGTTTTGTTTTTGTTTTTTGTGTGTTTTGTATGGGTTTCATAACCAATCAATGTTTCTATCTTTTGTTCTCCTTCATGTGGGAACCCATAACCTTAACTATACTCATACAAAAGATAGCAGCAAACAAGGATTAACGCAAATGGCATTTTGTTAGAAACCATGAAATTACTGTATATGAATACCATTGTTCCAATTGGCCAACGAGAATACAAAATTTATGAACCATAAAATTTAATGATCTTTATTCAGAGATTTTCATATTGATGAGCTAGAAATTTCTTATTCTTTCTCTTTTGGCCGGTCAAAGAATGTTTTGAGGATTGGGTAATTAAAAATGGAAGATGAAAATGAAGGGTTATGACTGATGATTGGAAGCTCTTAATTATAATATCTATATATATAAATTGGTATTTTCTTTGATAATTTTCTATTGATTTCCAAAATTCTAGATAAATGATATCCAAACAAAAAAATTTGTAATTGATGGTGCTTTTGGATGAAGTAGTTTAAAATTACTAAAGAATTCACAAATGACAGAATTTAAAATGATGTGATTTAAAATTCTAGAATATGTGAATTCTATTATTTGGCTAACAAATAAACATTGTGAAATTTAAATACAAAACTTATAATAATTTTTTTTTTATGCCATCAATTATAAATGAGTGATGATGGATGGTAGTAACAAGAAGGATGATGCTTGTGGTGAGTTGATGATATTAGTAGGGGTGATAAAATAAAAATACTGTAGCATGCTACAGTAACGGTGCTATAGTTACTGCATTAACAAGTGGGTTGGTAGAAAATTTCTCTTCCGCATGTGGATTTTTTAAACATTGTTTTAGTCCAAATGGACTTATAAAAAAAAAAACCTTTATTTTATATATTTCTATTTGTTATATTTTAATTTTCATTAGATACTTTATTTTAGTTTAGGTAGTTTCATTAAGTTTGGTAGTTGGGCTATTAAATTTCGGTCTCTTTTTGGGTATTTCTTTTAGTTAGATTAATGTGTTTTGAAATTGTCTATTTAGTATCCCTTTTCTTTTCTAATGATTTTGTATTTTCTTTTAGGTATTTTCCTTTTTTTTTTTTTTTTAA